>JACJUY010004113.1:0-18242 GCA_014220935.1 Platorchestia sp. MABIK | reverse complement strand
TCGAATGTTTGATGGAAATTTTTTTTTTAATGGTTAGGCATAGCTATTTTTCGTTCAATGTAGGTATATTGATATTATGTTCTTATAGCTTTTTCGCAATTTGTTCATTATCGTTTTTTTGTTCTGTTTTCCAGCACTGATGATGGAATCAGAGATTCCGAAACGTTTGTTATTAAAAGAATGTTCCCTTTTATATTGGTTCTTCTTTTTATCATGCTGAGATCAGGACAGTACAGGGGGTTAAAAAAATGTATACCTCACTTTTAAATGCTGAAAAAATCGAAAATAGTAAAAGATTTTAACAAACATGGTCTCATTGGATGCAGGAATTCATTCTTATCCCATTCTTAGCTGTAAACATGGTACAGGTGGTTAGTTACCCATTCACATGAACAAGGCTAAAAGTGCCTGGTTCAGATTGAGCCTTGTTCAAATTGAGCACAGTTCAGTCATTATTAAATTTGCGCACATTGCGATTCATGGTTAGTTTAGTTGGAGAAGATCTGTCAGGAAAAGCTTGTGAAAATAACTGGGGCACTTGTTTGTATGATAGCTGCTTGTTCGAATGTAGCTATTCACGATAAAAATTCGCTGCTCCTTTATTAGTTGCATCTTAAAGGGATCGTATTAATTTTTCTAAAAATTACAAAGAAGATAACTATGAATTTTACAAGAAAACTGTTTCATGTAAACAGCTAAGGATGTGAATGAGAATGAATTTCTGCGTTTATTGAGACCAAATCTTATAAAATTGGTGCTCTATTTTCAATTTTGTTATCATTTAAAAACGAGGCATCCATTTTTTTTAACACCCTGAATCTTGTCATATACTGAGTAAGTTGTTTGAAAGTCCGGCCTGACTGGGAACCTGGTAGAATCGTGAGTGTGAATGACAAACAACCGATGTGTCTTTGCAGAGTGTCGGTCTTTATATCAGTACTCTTTTTTTCCACGAAATTTGAATATCCTAAACTAAAGTGATTCTTTTCAACATAAACATAAGTATCCTATTTTCTTGGGTCAACTGTAACACAACAATCAATAGAAAGCATTTCAGACAAAACATAATGAAAAGGGATGGACAGAGTAAATGGAAAACCTATTATATTAAGTTTGAAAGCAAGTCGTTGGGCAGAAGTTCAGTTTCTCGCCTGGGTGTACATAGCCTCATACAGTTTCTCAAACCTTCGTCGAGAGATAGACACTTCCTTCTTCATATTTTCAGAGACGAACCGGGGTGCGATCTTCATGCTAATTTTTACCTAAATTAGATCTGGGTGTCTTGCATTGTCGTTTTAGAAAAGATCTTGCCGTCAGAAAGAAGTAGGGGGCTGTAGACTAAGCGGACGGATCGACTTCTACATTTTACACAGAATTACTATTTTGCTGCTACTAAGCATTGCGGATATTAGGTGGTTGCCCAAAACTTACAGTGCATTGTAACCGAAGTCATCGCTGACTCTTCTCTGGGTTTCACTGCATTCCTGTTCCGATACAGTGAGTATTCAAGAATAACAGTGCCTCTTGGCTACCTCCAGACGTAGCTTTGTCCTTTTGAGCGAGAGGAGGGAAAAATTCAGCTCGTCGTGAACTTTAATTTATTTTCCTGATGAATTGACCAATCAAAATTGCTTACCCATAACTGTCTTAAAAACTTCCGCCTGAAGGAGAAAAGGTTACCTGATGACTGCTCTTTTATGTTGGTATTTCGGAGGCTGAGGCGGAGCAACTTCCGTTAAATTGGGGCCTGTGGGAGGTCGCTAAGTTCTACTGCTCTGTAATTTTATACCGCAATGCTGCAGCACGTTGTATTATCGATGAATTATTTGCTTTGCTCTCAGGTTCCTTCATCAGTTGTTCAGCCATTTATATACGAAATTAAGGTGCTAAACTTCTGTTTGGCTTAAGAGGATTTAATTCAAATTTGTGTAATAATTTTTACAATGATCTCATTTGGGTGAAAAACCACGAGTTTTCTCGTAGCAATGACATGTGATATACTCCGATAAAATTTGATCGCATTTTTTTGACCCAGATCAGACGTGAAATCCACCTGAGTTCACACATGTTTTGTTCATACATGTTTTGTTCAACATTCTCTGTGAATCAGATACACCTGTCCCACAAAAATATTCAAGCGCCGTACATTTTCATCACGAAAAATGTCAAATTACCTAAAAATCCTCACACCTTTTTGCTTTCTAGTTTTCATGACAAGCGTTAGAGTCAGCTTACACTTCCCGATTACAAATTGAAGCAACGCCTAACCGGAGACCGGTCTCCGCAGCACTTATATAGTTATGTGTTATGTAGACACCTGAGTGTTACTGATGATTAAAGCTTTGCTATTACATGAGCAGAACTTGCACTGCTGAGACGAGATAATAAATAAAGTTTAGCCGCGGGGCTGCATGGAGACATCATTGAAGATCCACTGCTTTTTAATTGAAAATAACAAATAATAAACATTTTTCTCACAATCCCTATCAAAAGCACACATTCCATTTAAAACTTCAATCATTTTTTCACGCGTAGTTGGGGTAAATAACACAGTCTCATTTTTACAGTATATTCTTCAACTGACATCGATTTTCACAGATTCTTGACACTTCTCTTCTTCTTACCTAATTAATACCCTTGGTGTGTTTATTTACATGTTTGGTGTCCGCTTCTTCCGTCTCGCTGTCACACTCATATGGATGCTTAATAACCGTATCTGGGATACGAGTTGCAACGGTGCTCAAGCACAAGAATGATTTAATCGCCAGCACAACTAGGATGGATCTATTGGTTTGTCATCCGTTATCTGGAAGATTCGTCTGAAGGAAACATCATCCCGTCATTTTTGAGGGGCCGTGTGCACTTGTTTTACGACAAACGGGGAAGCCTTTAAAGTAAATCTTAAGAAGAGAGCTTGCGCCATCTGCACGGCCCACCTAAGCATCACAATTAACTAGGTTAAGCACCCTAATGCGGCGCGGCGCCTTGCTTGTGGAGGGCGTGGTCACTTCCTGTAGGGCATCAGCGCAAGCAGCCGCGTGCAGGAAGCGGGCACCTAGAGTCGCTGGTGCGGTGTGGTGGTGGTGTGGTGGTGTGGTGGTGGTGTGGTGGTGGTGTGATGGTGTGGTGGTGGTGGCGTAGACATTCACGTGTTGTGAGCTGACCTGTTGGTGGTGCAGATCGTCATCTCGCATGGAGCACAACCCTGGTTGCAGCTCTGCTATGAGCGAGCTATTGTCGCCCCAGAATGCTGCGTGATGTCTTCTGTGGCTCTAAATATTTCAGCTCCTTTTGAAGAGTATAATGATTTGACAGCAGTGACAGGAGCTATACGTACTCAACGGGATATTTTGGGGCAGTTAATAGAAATCACATACGCTGTTCATCCCGACACTCTTTAAAAATTGATAAAAAAATGGGCTTAAATGAGAGCTTCGTTGCGAGTGTAGAAGTTAATCATTTTCATCTGCATTATATTTTATCAAAATTTATAGTTGGGCTGTCAAGTTAATTTTCTTAAAAATACCGTAAATTTTCACACCTTTTCACTGGAAATTCTGTCGCATATGACTGCCCTCTGATTTTATCGTAAGTTACCAGATATTTACCGTCATTCATCAGCATTATCGTTGGTCATTCCTTAATTAATACGAAAACTTGAGTTGGTTAAAATTTAACCGCACTGAGGGGTGATGACATGAGAAAAAGCACTAAAACCAATCATTGGACTGATGAAAATGATAAGGATTGGAATGATATTCCCTTCTGTTCTTAAAGTATCTAAGGAGAAAGACCGGCTAAGGGATCTCGCACACAGTTTTTTCATTTCTACAAAATTTCATTTTAGTTAATCCCTAGAGTACTGATGATTCTCTCACTTGTCCACTGTGGCGGCTGTACCAGCTGTGACCAATACTTAACCCTTTCGTAGTGCCAATTATTATAAACTAGCCTACAAGGCTCGCTAAAAATGACGGGATTCAATATTTTCCTTGAATACATTTTCAAGATGTGGATGATAAACAAATATATCCATCCTGATAGTACCCGTGATTAAAATATTCATGCACTTTTGCAATGGTGAAACTCGTGTCTCAGATAATCTCATTAAACATCCTCATGAGCGTGACTGAGAGACCAGAGAAGCGGACACCAAACAAACATAGAAATAAATAAATGAGCACACCGAGGGTATTATTAGGTAACATAGATTTTGTTATTGAGCACTTACATGCTCATAACATTGAAAAATCAGGAACACTGAGTAAACCCCGGATTTACATAGATACTGCGTTTCAGTGTGTCATGGCGTAACTTCAATATTTCTTTGCAGGGAGCAGTTAAACTTTTGGTTTCGAATGCCTTAGTTATCGTATTATTCGGTGATCCTTGATTAATGCCCTAGGCAATGACTGACGAAAACTGAATAGTATCAAAATTAGAGCGCACAAAAAATAGGATTTGGTTATTACTCGCTCGTTTATCACTTTTTCTATCCGAGCCGTAGCTGGCGTGTGACTCTCAACACACCGTTCGTAGGCGCGGCATCTTGGGTTTCAATTCGTTTCGTTCGTGCTTCAATTCGGCACATTCAAACGCTTTCGCTGTTGTAACTCTCTTCTGCTACGGTGACACAACTGTGATTTTCCCTGCTCATTATTTACCTTACTAGTGTACACTACCTGTCAAAAATGACGGGATTCAATGTTTTCCTTGAATAAATCTTCCGGATGTAGATAACAAACAATTATAACCATTCTAACAATACTTACAACAAAAATATTCTTGTATACTTCTGCACTGGTGAAACTCGTATCACAGATACGGTCATTAAGCCTCTTTACGAGCGTGACAGAGAGGTTCTCTCGCCTTCCTGCAGGGTCTAGGCCGGTCGTGCTGTTGCAGAGTGATTTGATTGCCCCGTTGTTTGTAAATATTCAAAACGCCCAAATGTTTATTGCAGCTCGATCATTTCATTAATTTTATTAAGGTAGTTATTATAGTGTATGAGTATCAGAAAGGATGTTAAGTGTTTTTTCTTAAAATTTGCCTCGCTTGATAGACACGAATTCATCGCGATTTTTGGAGTGATTATATAAATTAATTAGAGTAAGCTGCAGAATATGTAAACTAAGATGCCGCTTCATTGGCTTAAAATCAGACATTGCATATTACAAAAAGTTTCTGCTAATATATCTTCCAAAGGAAGCACGACCCTTGAATACTTTAGGTATGTTAAATATCACTTTCACAAATAAATAAAATATCACCGCTGTTGGCAACACTTTCTACTGACAACTGCGTGCCTAACGGGGAGAGACTTGCAAAGCATTTAATTAAGTCGTTGTGGCAGCACAGCTGACACCGTAGGTTCTTACACATTAATTTGGCTACACTCCGCGGGGTTTCTTAAGTAAAAATTTTCAATTTTGAGCTTTTCTCAATTAAATTCTAGCAAATGAATGTAGCACATAGCATAGCCCATTCAACAGAAGAAATTATGCTGCCAGCTGTACCGTTACGGCTGCGTAAATTTCTTGGAAATCCTACCAAGGAATCGATGATGGAAGCGTGGCTACATGCAACGGATAACTTACGTTTTTTAATTTTATGTTATCTTAAGGACATCGCGTGATGCAAACTGACATTTCCGGATCTCGAGCAAAATTTATGGTTTGAATATAACAGAATTTTTTACTTCACTGCTTCTAAAGACAGGAGTCGTCATGAAATATTCTAGTGTTCTTTGGAAACTGATGCAGGGACGCTATTCTGTTACAAATTGACAAAGAGAGTTGTTTAGAATTGTTTAGGACAAAGAGAGTTATTTAAATTTCGAATCGCTTTGACCTACAACTTTGAACGTTTTACCTTTTAAATACACCTTAACCTTTATACCTTTCCCTTTTAAACACCTTTAAATATGACGCAGTTATCGGCTTCATTTAAATTTCAAAACTTCATAATCGTGAACCCATTTTTGCAGAAGCTTTAAATGATTTCCCCTCGATAGCTCGAGCCCGGAAGGGGCGCCTAAAATGCCAGGCGTTACATCACATCCTCTGGGCTGGGCGCGACGAGGCGGTAGCTTTCTTGACTCATTTTGCTTGCGACTCAAAGGTCAAAATACGATGAGACTTTTCGAAATATTCCAAGTAAAAAATTTATGAGCAGACCTAGGAAGCATCATTGTGTACATTACCCTTTAAAATGCTGTGAGTGAAGTAGTGAGAGTTTTGTTCTATCTGAACACGTGGGGAAAAGGGTGTTTCTCTCTTCAGGTTCAATTAACACTGATCGAAAGAAATGCCAAGCTTTATGCTTGCACTAAAATGAAATAAAACCATGCATTAAATTCCCAATTTATGAAGAAAGAACTTGAATGTGTTCATGTTGCCAATGTACAGTCGTACTCAGTGTGCAACCTCGACCAAAAGCCAAATACAACTACAATTTAGTGATCCAATTGCGAGGGACTGAATGCTCGAATTTGCTTCCTGCGCCTGAGGCAGAACATAATTTGTTCACTCCCCATTTAAGCTGAAAACAATTTGTACTCCCCACCTGGGACAGAACACAATTTGTACTCCCCACCTGGGACAGAACACAATTTGTACTCTCCACCTGAGGCTGAACACAATTTGTACTCCCCACCTGGGACAGAACACAATTTGTACTCCCCACCTGAGACTGAACACAATTTGTACTCTCCACCTGAGACAGAACACAATTTGTACTCCCCACCTGGAACAGAACACAATTTGTACTCTCCACCTGAGGCTGAACACAATTTGTACTCCCCACCTGAGACAGAACACAATTTGTACTCCCAACCTGGGACAGAACACAATTTGTACTCTCCACCTGAGACAGAACACAATTTGTTCCCTCCATCCGAGCTATGAAATTGGTTCCCTCCCCCTGAAGCAAAACAAAATTTACTCCCTCCTCCTAAGGAAGAAATCAATTTCCTTTGCCCTCCAAAAAAAGACACATAGATCTTCCAAACCATTCCTCACAACGTAATTGGTCTAGTGCCAAAATTCCTGTATCACTCCTGCGTCAATCAAGCATTTTCTGCAGTATTGAAGTAATAAAATTTAACGGCTTTAGCTCCTCATGGTTAAGTTATTAAAGTTTTTGGAACATCACTCAATTTATAACAGCGCAGCTTCTCTACAGCAGTTTCAGAAGAACACTCAAATCTTTGACAAATCATTAGTTTTGTTCATGAGGCCAGAGATATTAGTTTACATTATGCAATGCATTTGAGACAACATCAAGTTAAGAAATAAGTAAACAATCCTGTGTATGTAACTGCATTTCTAACTTAATTAAAGCCAAGCTCAACAAATCAAATTACGTAGATTTGTCCTTGTAATCCCTGAGTCACCACACATTTAGCATCTTACCTCTGCAACAGTTAGCTCTCCACATATTTACGGTAAAAGTTTGAAATTTTGAATTTTTCTGTGGTTATTGCCATTAATTTTCTCAAGTAGGCTTTGAAAATGCTTTTATTTCTGCTACATACAAACACAATATAATTTGCGATATTTCTCAGAACTCCAGAAGCCACTTCGTGCGAATTTGAATGCGAAGTGTGCATAAGATGTCGAAATTACTCGGTCTTCTCATTTTATGGTAATTTTTGTTTGTTGGATCACTGATAATACAGGGAGACTACACACACTCAATGCTCTCGGTAATGCTTGACGAATTTACTTGTTCTAGGACAGTTTTGTAGGAGAATAGAGCATTGATTAAAAAATATTCCACCAGAGTTGAGACTCTATGTTCCGAATATCTCATTGCACATTTTCTGCAGTGTTCATTGCAGTGCGCTTCTCGCGAACAATTGATAAGAATAAAACAATTTATTTGATCAAAACAAATAACACAAAGATCATGAGACATTTCTATTTTGTTTATAGCTCCCATCCATGTTTGTTTAGCGTATTCACTGTAAAAAAACGGCTGACTATAAAATATGAGAGCAGATGAACAGTTCAAACTTGCACCTAATGTGTAAATATGTTCCACAAACAGCTCACAGAGTTCGAAATAACATCCCGAACACCCACTTGAATAACGAACTTCATTCATGCAATAAAAGGCGATGCAATTTCCAGTGTTTTCGACACACGATCAAAGTGAAGTCAGGATTTTTGCAAGTTCTAGACGAAACATTCAATGTGTCAAGAGGCCAGATTTGCATGCAATTCAAGTCGTCCTAGGGGTACATTTGTCAGCGCAAGTGTCACTGATCACTCTACGTGTGAGCAAGTAGCGTGGCCAAGTCAAATTTGAGAAAACTTAGTCATCTTATTTGATGAAGCCACTCTACCAGGTGTAGGTACCCTCGCGGCGACGTAGATTGCTTGAATAACCTGTCATGACAATTGTATTTTATTATTTAAGAAAAAAATAAAAAATTACGCTGTGAAGGTGGCTGTGCCCATCGAGATCGTATTTCAAGCGATGCAGTTGTGGACCACCTTGGCATTATCAGTGGCAAGTAAATTTAACATTTATCACAAATTATGAATCTACTGACCGAATACGAGGGAAATCAGCTAAAATTTAAAACCTTATATCATTCAATTCGTAAGACCAGCAAGAACTTCTGCAATTTAGAGATCTTGAGCATAAGAGGGGAAGTGAAGCAAGTGCGTAGGAACAGAAAATTTCGATTTTAACTCGTATGGTACCGGTTCCATAGCTCTTACAGCACTGCTGCATGCAGGCGCAGGTTTTAATATGTGATGTTCTATAGATTGTTTTTTCTTACTGTAAAATTGAAGGCTACTCAGGTAACGGTTTCTTCACAATCGAGGTTTTTGCAATCACTTTCTCAATTGTTCATTTGAAGCAATATGAGAACTGAGAAGCGTAGTATCTATCGTTATTAGCACACCCTGCAAATAGATTCTCGATCACGACTTTTTATAAATTTCATAACCGAATGTTTTATAACCGACTTCCGATTTAAACTGGCCTTGTTTTCCTCTATTCTCATCGCGTAATTAGATGAGAATGCATGTTTCTAAGTCGTGATGTTGTTCGTCTTTTCGCGCTGCAATAAAGATAGTTTCAGAGGCCCTCCAATCAGGCCCTCCAAGAAGAGATCAGTAGCTCTTTATAGCCAAGTCTGAGGCTGTGCGCAGATTTCAACAGCATCTTTCAATTTCAAGTCTTTTTTGATCGCTGCGTTTTACGAGGAGGTTTACAATTAATCAACTCTACTACGGAGGAGGGAGTGAAATGCAAGCTCATTCAGTAGAAGGGTTTCCCCCGGCGGTTCGAATCCTGGCGCTTGGCAGTGATTTCTCCCGTTTCTCCCCGTTGGGTAAAGGGAGAACTCAATCACAATTCCCCACTCTGCCCAGGTGTCTGAAATGGGTACCTGCTTGACTGGGGGTAACCGTCATGGCGTCTTGGTGTTAGTTATATGACATTTGAATAACCAATGTACAAGATGATATGCATCAGGCTTGATTGATTGGAATAAGGCATCCTTCCACCTGCTACGTATCGTGCCGTTTCCTCAGCATTGGATAATCACTAGACGAGCTGCGAGGCCCGATGATTCGAACGCAGTTGCGGAGACTGGACTGTATCCTGACTCCAACTTTTGAACATTCTGCCATTGCGTCACGGAGAAGACAACCCTAGCTGCTGTTGTTGAGATCCAGAGTCCGGAAATGTGTTTAGCGTTGTTGCTCAGGTCGCCTCATTGCTCGATGGTGCCTCCGCAGCAACAGGAGCATGTCAACGTATAACTGAGGGCAATCCAAATATTTCTGTGATGGGGTTTTAAAATTTCATCGAGTGTATTTATGCCTTAGGCACACTTAAGTACTTTGATTAATTACGTCGAAGTTTTTCGGAAAGTGCCTAACATCTTATGTCAGTGATAAAGGCCTAGCAAATCTCTAATGTTTTCAGAATCAAAGTATTTTAGAATCCAGTAGAATCAGGAACTATTCAAATACTTTAGTTATAGTATAATCGTCACAAAAACTTCACGTAAAAATTTTCCACCTTCAGAAATACGAAATTTATGAGAGTGATATAACAGCTTAATGCCTCGTCCCCACTGAAATGAGCGCGCCCGATAACAATTAGATTGCGTAAGTACCCTCAAGTCCCTCACCCACGCCGTGACATTTGAGCTGCCGTTGTGTTCCCGCCCTCAAGATCGCAATCTGCTTTTGCTCTCCTGCCCCTCGCCGGCCAGGGCTGCCAGACTGGCTGGCCTCTTCTGGCCTAATGGATCAAATTTAGCCTTTTATAAATGATTCGGGCTGCAAAAACCAACCAGCGTCTGGTACCCTTTGCTTCGGTTTCTATTGCACCGTTTTGAGAATGTGTTCAAATTATGACCGAGTAGATTTCAAATGAGTTGAGTGTTTTCTGGCGTAATCCCATTTAAATAATATTAGACTTGAAATCAGAAAAAGGGCAATCTGATTACCTTGAGTGGTACAGCGACAGCGCGCTCAGGACACACGAGCAACAGTGACCCATAACGGTGTCGTGCTTCCTTTTTTGCTGGGCGTATTTTAGAACTTTTAATCAGTGTTATATTTTGTCCCGTGAGCATTGATGTTTTTAACGTTTCGATTTCGCGTCCAGTTTCTCCCGACATTTGAGTGGGCTTGAGAGTTATTCTTTGCGTGAAGTAGTAGAGTTGATTAGGTGCTGCGTTCCTGCACAGCGTTATCCATGTCTTCGCTTACAGACTTTCCAGTACAATTTTTTCTTTTTATTAAAAAATTTTCTCATCTTTCGTACCCACTTAGCATCTTTCAGTTTTCATGCCTTCTCTGCTATCCTTTTTATCTTTTGTTCATTTTCTTTCCTAATATTTTCCCATATCGCTTCGCTTCTGTAGATAGCTCTAAACTTCTGATGGTTTTACGTTTCGGTTTCCTTCTTCGAAATGTTCCAATTTTGCAAGAACGCAAATGTTTCTGTTTAAACTTCTGACACGTGAAATATTTAGTAGCATCAGCTATGTGCATTTTGAAACATATTCTTTGTCAATGAGACAGCATTCGCTTGATTGAAAAATGGGACGTTTTAGATTTTGATTATATCGGGATTCTAGTGTTGCTAATGGCTGAGTGAGCAGGACTGATATTTTGTATACATGTGACCTTCAAAAATTTTTGCAGTAATCGTACCAGCGTAAAATGATTGCGTTCGAGAACTTTCCACGCCTGGAGAAAATGTACACAGAACACGTGAAATTTATGGCAGCTCGGTTTCCAGCTGGAAGACCTCGATGAATATACGCAAATTGTAAGAATGATTACCCCGGATAAGCAGACAAACGATACTAAAGAAGTCTTCTATGTAAGAACTAGAACGTACAGAAAAGCTTGAAGTAAAAATAATTTCATTTTTGTGCTTTCTATAAAATGAACATTATTGTGTAACTCCCAGCCGATACTTCTGCTGGAGATGTAGCATACATGAAAAGGGAGTTTGAACTACGCAGTGGAGAGAAACAGGTGGAGTTTAGCCACTTACGGGGAATAATGGTGAATCCAAAATACTAGATCTTCATGTCCGCCGCTCACTGAACACTCTTACCGGACAAAATGAGTGCATGCACTGAATGCAAAGTTACGCGGACCTGCAATGAGCGCATCAAGAAAGTCAGTAAAGACTACAGCTCAAGCGAAATGATTCGGAGAGCAATGGAGACGGTTGAAAATTGCTTGAAGTAAAAAATCGATGACACGTCTCCCATTGTCTTCAACAGTTCGGTGCAGTTAGTGAACTTTAGGTTCCGTTGAGAGCGGAATATTATGCCAGTAGTATTTATACCGGCGAAGACCGACTACACCAATGAACGATTTAGTGTCGGGAAAGATACACGCGCAGTGCATGCTGCCCGAAGACACGATTTGCAAATGATGGCCACTGTTGTATCATATAAGTGCTCACTACATGCAGGTCCGTCCCGTTCAGTGGAGTTAATTGACGGAATTACTACGTGGCATGTAAAGCCAGGTACAAGAAAACTGCTGTAAAATCGGACATGGCTGCTGGGCGACTGCTTCACCCCTGTGACGTAACATAGGCTATGGGTCTAGATTAGTTAAGCTTGTCTATCTTATGCGTGGAATTGACGTCCCCAGGGGAGATACTGTTAGGTTACTTCAGCAGTAGATAGGCTTTCGAGACTTCTATCTTTCGTACCTATTTTGCATCTTTTAGTTTTTCAAGCCTTCTCCGATATCTCTTTAACATCTTTTCTTCCTATTCTTCCTTAATTTGCAGTTTGCATGCGCAGGCTATCCTGTAAGCGAACACACCTTGTGCATAGATTCCACGTTTTCCTTAGTCAATTCTAAATGGTACCTTCTCTTTTCTCTGTGAAAGCAAGTTTACAATTGGAGCGGAGCCTTGAACAAGTATGACTGTTTTTTTTATACTGCAGCGAACTGCCGTTTCACTGCATCGATTTCTGATATGAGAAATAGGGGCAGGCAGATCCATCTTTTCTTCGTTCTTGAACAATGGCTGAAAAGAAGCAGTAAGAAACAGTATCTTTTGAAAAACTTGATAAGTGAAATGTAAGCCAACATTTTGGTATATAAGAACACCATAATATCAGTCAGTGTAAGGGCTTTGATCTACACAGTGTATTAGAGTGCATGAGCTAGAGTGAAGCAGAAACCAAGTAAAGCTCAAAGTCCTTTATTTTCAATTCCAACAGCGCATGCTTCCGAGGATAGTGTTATGATACAGATAAGCTATACATCACATGAATTAGGGCTTATAACCTTGTGTAGTAACCGAAAACCCTCGCATGCATATCGTACATGTTTCAGGTTCATAGATTTTTAGCTTCCCATCAGATTCGACGTATCCCACGATGGAAATGCCCGTATCTGCATTGCTTATTATCTGATGTACTGTGAATGGGCCAGGTAATATAAGGGATCATTTCCTGCTATAGAATATCTACCCAAACTTGCTATAGGATTGCGTTCCAAAATTTGCAAAACTAATTCGAAAATGGCTGAAAAACCATAACTCTTTCACCCTCACTGTAAAATTAGGGTCAGCTTTCGTCTCAACGTGGACCCAAGTTCGCTTAGGATGTTTCCTAAGCTCTGTTCATTTTATCATATATTTCAATAAAACTTAAAAGAATTATGAGTACTAATAGTGATCCATTTAAATGCAAAATTAAATTGTATTCAAATCATCTCGTCTTCTCTTTATTTTCAAGCAAGTGTTGATAATTTTACATAAACGCACACCTTCGATGGTTTCAGTAAAAGGGTAAAATTCAGATCACATTCCAAAACTTCAACGGGAATGTAATCGTGGCTCATAAAATTACATGGCAAACGTTCTCCCTGCACAGAAACAAACAAACAAAAACTGTTACGACTGAAATCAGAGCACTTACGGTCCTTGGTTGCTACATGAAAAAATGGTCTTGCTTTACTTATCGAGACGCCTGGGACAATTTTGTGAGTGGACTTCGTGAACTTGAAGTAATTTCGCTCTTGCTAGAGTGCTACGAAATATATTGTATGATTCTAACCCTGCAATTGCGTGAATGATTTTACATTTACAAGCAAGATCAATACTAAAAGACAATTCAATGAAGCACGGAATCAGAACGGAGTGAGACTCTTTTAAAGAGTGAGTCTCTGTTTTGTTAACAATTTTCTAAAACTTCCATTAAGAACTATGTTTTTCTTCCAGATTGAGTTTCAAAATAACTACCGAGTTCTATCTCAATGCCTTCGCTGATCAATCTGGTTTTAGCATCAAGTGTAATAGTGAGATTAGAACTGAGTGATTTCATTCATAGACCTCGATTAATTATTTCATAATTACTACCCAGCCTGATTTTGAAGTGAGGTATTCGAAAGAAAATTATTATCGGATAACAAAGCAATATTTCATAGAAATGTGAGTTCACGTTATTATGGAAATTGAAATTCAAGTTAATCTGCAATTACATATTGGAGACAATATTTGTTACCAGTGCTTGAGAAGTGACACATCGGCTGACTCACAATACTTGAGTTATTTTCTCTTTTTCACATTCCTTAAGTCAGTCCACCTGAGCAACTTCGGTAAACAACTGCTTCGAAATCACTTTTAGTCTCTCGTTTGCTTTCTTTGCTGCCTCCGTCAACTTGAAGTCCGATTTTATTCCGTTTAAATCCTTCTAGATCTCATTTTCTTCATTTTACTCCCTAATAGATTTCCATTTCTTCATTTCAGTTGCGTCATTCCACACGCATGTGGTTTGCTCATTATTCCCTCATCTTGTGTTTAAGAGCTTTCTGCGCTTGTTCAAAGACTCCCCTAAAGGGAAAATCTAAACAACATATTCATTGAAGATTCTATCATAGAATAACCTCTCCAGTGTTTCAAAATGCAGACTTTGAACCCGTTCAGCCAATGCACGACTGGCATCTAAACAATCCTCGTTATTAATAACTGTAGATTGCTCGATGGCGAGGAATTCCATTGAAGGTAAAAACAAATCTCAAGCAGCCATGCATGTCATGCAGCGCTATGCTGCGCGCAACTAAGATGTTGTACCTCCACACAGCTCCCACCAATTGAGTGCTGCGACGAGCGTTCCTTGCTGGTCCAAATAAGTTTACGCAGATGTAAGCCGGCTAAATGATGCGTCGCTTAATCAGAGAACAGATATACTAACTGATAAAACTCGTCCAGGCTTGTGCCCCTCGTGAGTGTTGCATTTCCAATTTTCTTTTCTGAGATGTGCAGCCTTCGCAGTCCTGGGAATATGATACATCTACTCGGCCGATGCAGACTCAAAACTGGATTAACGTAAATTCTAGAAGATAATACCTCACTCCTTATAGCAGGTGGAAACAAAGAGGAACTAGGTACAGAAGGAATTTCTCACGAAAAATCCATGTGGTCAATTTCTCATGAAAAAGTGCGCCCAAGTTATACTCTAGCGACATCGAGCTCATTACTGAGTGCAATAAGCAGAAGTACTGTGACGACTCATGAGCTTTTTGTAACATTTTGATTCCATGAGAGGGACTACAGAGAAGTAACTGAGGTAGTTATGAAGTAAAATACAGCAAGGCTTATGTGTTCGTTCATAAGAGACACGGGTGGTTGCGCGGAGTGCTGCTTGCAAATGCCAACGCCGATCCATGCCCGTACTTGAATTCTTCTACGTGCTTTTTAGCGTCCCTCGCAGCTATAAAAACAACTTTAAAAATAGCGGGTTTACCCTGGCCAGGCGGCATCTGCCAAAGGTCATTAGAGCGTTGTTCTACGTTGCGGCACTTCCAATTCACGGGAAATTTTTCTTACGCGATACACCCAAATGCCGTAAGCTCCTTCGCTCTACGATAATAAAATTTTTCAGCAGATGTTTTATCATCCGTGGGTTACCATGATCAACTGCGCAAGTGTGTAGGTATCAGAATTACGTACACTGAGTTCATGCTATGGTAAACTCATATTCTTTCTTCGTCAATACTACAACGCACATCTGGTTATCGATGGTGAAAATGGAAAAAATGAGTTTTCACCTAAGGGAGAAGTATTTTGTCTCATTCTCGCATGAGTAATTCTATGTTTAGTCATGCGTCACGCCGCCATGATCTCAAATGAGCAATTGGGGTCAAGTGTTGAATTTTGAAGTTCAGGCTCGGAGTTTTTCTGCGACTGCTTGAATGAAATTTTGCATTCACTGAGTTTTTAGATACCGGAGAATTCAATTAATCAAGAGTTTGCAATAATTTATTTAAAGTATCCATGTATTTTTCCTGCAAATCTGCGAATTCAAAAACAATTAATTTTCATGCTTGACTCGCCGAACTGTTAACGTAAAAGCTTATAGCTTAGGTCAATAATAAGCTGGACCTGCGTGCGTTAATTAATTTAAGTCATTTTAAAACTCTCGAGTGGAGCTGGCCTCGAGATTTAGCCCGTGACGTAGAATTACTGCGTTCTGTGGGGGCGGATGCAATGAATCTTTGGTCGGTTCAGTTTGAGTCCAGTACAAACAATTGACAAGAGGTCCATCGGAAGACAACGTTCCCTTGCTTCCTAGTGTTGTGTTACTGGTAAACAGATGCTATTACAAAATAAAAACTAATTCGGGAAGAAATTTTTGACGAAGAAACAATGTACGACTAGTTTAAAAAATACGTGGGAATGCCCAAATGGGTGAATGCCTGTGTGCCGACTGGGTAAGGTTACAGTACTTGCGTGTGAACAAATTTCTATTCCGTCATCGCTGCTATATGATATAGAAGCGCAGAAATAATACGTTTTTACGTGATAGCCAGCGTTATCAACATAGCTTTCGGTTGTACTACACTCCAATTTGTAAAAACTGCCAACCTTCCGGCTTGCCATTACTTCGGGGAAACAGGAACGAACATACGATAAAATAAATTTGTCGTGTACATGTTATTGTACAGGACAAAGTATAGAATATTGAGGTGGCTTGGGCACGAACAGAAAATTTGTGATCCAGATATGGGTGCGCACACATGTACCTAGATGTTTGTCCNCTGCAGGTAAATATAGACAACTCGCCTTTGTTCTGTTTCCTCAGATTTTTTTATGTGAGTGATTCTTACCCTAACAATTGAAGCGAATGTCCATTCTTCACAATATATTTTCTGTAATGTCTTCACAATTTCTTTGTAAATGCAGCCGATCCTCGAGTTGAAAAATATCATCTTATGCGATCTCCCACTTTTACTATCAAAAGTTATTTCCAGTAACTCCTAATTTAAAACAACCTCTCATTTAGTTGAATAACTGGGACTAATTTTCATCTGAATACATAAGATTCTCATTGAGTTATGTACAACTTGAGCACCAACCGTACGCATTCAAAAGAGATAAAACACATACGTTGGTATAAGCGCAAGCATAGAATCTTCAGTAATGTGTCGAGGTAGATTCGCTTCTGATCAAAGCGAGCAGACGCTAGCCTTAAAGACGATTAACACCTAATCACGGTAAATGAAACAAGATAGGGTCATTTCTATGGGAGAAAATGCACATCCTCTTGTTCGGCTAGCCAATTGAAAGGCTTTATTTCAAACAAATTTTATGACGTCACCAAAACGCCATGTCGTTAGGCCAATAGTAGAGCCAGATTTAGGGGTAGTAAGGTACCAGATGCAATATGAGCGCTGCTATTGGTTCGTAGCCGTGACGCCAGCAAAACCACACCGCCAATGAATAAAAGACTGGTTTGAACCTACCTTGTTTCTTTTACCGAGCACCTAATCAAAATTCAATGTGTCGTTGTAAAAAGAAGAAAGGTAGTATCAGTGATACGCAACGGTACATCCCTTACAAAAAATTTGAAAAATTTATTTACCAAACGCCTGTAGATTGTTACAAATGAGACAAAGAATATACTTAATATCTCCCAGTCATGAGTAAACAATATTAGCATGGTGGGCTAAATAAACAACGAGGCTTCTCTGGCAATCTATGAGGAGATGAATGAATTCTGAAGCAGTATGATGATAACTTCGAGGGCTTACTTATTTATCTATCTTAGAATTAGTTAAGTATGTGTGACAGAGGATGTTGCTATCAGGATGTGAAACAATGCAGTTTGACAGTCTTCATGGTCAATGTTTTTCACATAAATTATTCCATGTACATAAACGTAAATGTACACACGCACCTACAAATGTACATACACACACGTGTATATATATAGAACTCCTGATTGCCAATCCATAATTAGTTTTGCTACACTTTACTTATAGTGAGGAATACACCGTAGTTCTTAGATGATATGTATCTTGTTTGGCTTTTTTTAATATGCTTCCCCAATGCTACAATCTTGCTTATCACACGTTTGGCCAGAAATTTGAGATCTAATAATTATCTGGCGCACTTTCGTGTACTGAATAGGCAGGAGCTTCGAAAACTCCAAGTTGAGGCAATGGTAATGAAGGTTATCGTTGATTGTGGCCTTCTTTACGCATTTTACAGAAAGAGATGGCTTCTAATATGAGTTTTATTATCTAATCCTCCGTTTTTTATGATAACACTACATCAATAGGTTTGTGCCCCAGTCGGCGCTAGATTTTGTATAACAAGCAGTCAAAATTGTGTAAAACAAGTCGTCTAAATTGTGTAAAACAAGCCGTCAAAATTATGTAAAACAAGCCGTCTAAATTGTGTAAAACAAGCCGTCTAAATTGTGTAAAACAAGCTGTCAAAAT
>JACJUY010004112.1:31713-75831 GCA_014220935.1 Platorchestia sp. MABIK | reverse complement strand
TTGGTCCATAACAAAACAAAAACCTATGTTATTTTAACACAAAGAAAGCCTACCTAACCTTTAGCTCGAGCCCTCATATTACCCCCCTGGGAGCGCTAATTCCCATAGATACAATAGTTGTAACCCCCTGAGGGGACCCCCGTCATGCTGGAACAATATTCACCTGCGTGTCGCTAGTGGAACGTTCTCCAATAATCCAGGTAAAACATCGCGTAAAAAATGGTGTAAACAGGTCCCGTGAGAGAAGGTAATAGGTGCAGGTCAATTAAATTGTTGCCCACGATTCCTGCCTACACGTTAAGGGTACCCGCATAAGAGCAACTTTTTATTGTCAGTTGCCACAACTAAAAAATTATCCAAAATAGAAAGCATGCATTCCTATAGCTGCCCGCACACGGGCAATTTTTCGTGAGGTGACAACAAAAAGTTGTGAGGTGGTTGCGACCGAATCAATTTCTCTAACACAATTGTTGTTGGCATTATTATTATTATTATTATTATTATTATTATTATATGACAAAGTTTTAGCCTTCCTTAACCACGACAAAGATGTTCCAAGAAAGGAAGGCGGAAGGTATCATTTAGTATGGAGTTGATGGAACGTGGAATCTATGCACAAGGTGCACAGAAACAGTAAGCTAAGAAAGAAGTTCATGAAACAAGAAAAAGTTGAAGAAGAAAGTAGTAGGTGCTGAAAAAAAGGACAGCAGTGAAACGAAAAAAGATGGTCTGTAACAAAACAAAACCATTTTTATTTCAACAAAAAGGAAGCCCACCTAACGTTTAGCTCGGGCCCTCACATAGTCCCCCTGGGAGTGCTAATTCCCATAGATAAATAGTTGTATCCTCCTGAAGGGAATGTTGTCGGCAACTGTTGAAGGCGATAGAGAACGTTATTTCTAATGGGAGCTCGCACACGGACAACTTTTAGTTGCCGCCACCCAGCGCCCAGCCTGTCGTAGGTTGCCATATTGGCTTTGTTAACTCCAGATATTTGCAAATGTGACTTGTTTTGGGGCAGTATGGTGCATAAATAAACGGTAAGGCGTTTAAGCTATTCTAAAACGACTCGGCGAAACAGCCTATTTCACATCTAAATAATAAATCCATTATATCAAAGAAAACAAGTCTTTTGGGCATTTTTATGATTAACAAACTCAATACTGGGATAACATATTTTCTTTTTTTATCTGACGGTCCTGCCGTGGTTTTTCAGTGTCTTCCAGACTAGAGTCGTCTGACATTGCCACATCCACAGTTTCCATGGTGATACTAAACGATGGTTGCCGCCATCCGGTGGCTCGTGTGCAGGTGTGCCTTACTGACAACTTCTCGTTGCGACAATATTTTTATTGTGACAACAGACAAAAAAAAAAGTCACTCGCGTGCGGGTACCCTTACACTGAATCGATGTTGATGACTATTTGGGTGAATAACATGAGGATTATTCTGAGCCCAATAATGCTTATTGCGAGTGTTAAAAACACCATCGCGAATAAAATACGCTTCATCAGTGAACAGAACGGGCTTGGAGAAGTTGGGATCCATTGCTTGCTGTTGCATGAACCACTATGAAAATTGTTGGTGAGGTCCAAAATCTTGTGGCAGCAGTCCTTGCACTCTTTGGAAATGATACGGATGTATCCTCTGACGACGCAGTGCCCGCCATATAGTGGTATGATCATGCATGCCTAGAAATTAAGCAGTCGAACGAGTGCTATCACGAGGATTTTGTTGGAAATGTTCCACTATTCTCTCTTCCGCCGGGTGACGACGGCGCCCAACATTCATTCTGTTCACAGTTCACTGAACATGCGTAAAGGCCCTGATACACTGGCGTTCATGACTCGAGAAATTGCGGCAATGGATCCCGCCGCCAGTTGAAGTGAGAACTGGCGACATGATACACTCAGAACGCAAGAGGAATCACCGCGGAATGCATTGCAAGGCGTCAGTCTGTCTCTGCATGTCGTACAGGTAGGTGCACGAGTGCGACCAGCCGTATAGTGCGCCGGATAGAAATAAAGCGCCCATTGCGCTGTGCTTTAGCTTTCTGTAAGAGCTGCTTTTCACATTCTACAAGCAGCCGTATTTTTTAAATGCGTCAATAAAATACAGCGTTAGAGTTTTGTCCACTCAACTGCGGAGCAAGACATAGCTGCGCACCTCCCTCGTCAACGATCAAAGCTGTACTGCTCATCGCAGTGACGCCCGTCTGTTCCCGACATGGTCGGATCGCAGCAAAGCTCGGTGGCCACTCTGCCAACTGGCTGGTGTGCAAGGGTGGGAGGCACTTCGTGAGGCATGCTGACGGTTATCACCGCGATTTTTGCCTAGTGTATCAGAGCCTTAACGCGAGCCTAGCGTTTCCCTTTACAGCTCCGTAGATCATATGCATATCGGCCATCTAAGCATTCGTAAAGCTCTGCATGTTCACAGTGCAACGTTTTGTCAACTAACCAAATCAAACTTATACTTCCAACTCGTGTGTTCCAGTAACGTACAAACAAAATTAAATGCTTAATAGCTTGAAACTGCAGACATTTTTCCTAACCGTAAAATGTTTGCGGTTTTTACTATAAAAATAACAAAAACATGCTTTAGTTGGGTCGGAACTATCAAGGCTAGAGCTAACATTGGCGCGCACGTTAAGTTTTGAAGTCTCTTTAAGTTCTTATAACTCGAAAACGAAGAAGTTTTTACCATTTAATCATTTGTGAAAATCAATTTATTTCGAGTTTTTCCACCTATGGTTGAAATTTGTCCGCACAAAAAAACACCCTGTATATTCTGTTGTGGTTGGAAGCCAACATCCCTAGCAACTCAGGGCCACACGTTTGCAGCAGGGAGCACATCAACTGCCCTCAATCTCTCATGAGTGTTTAGCGGAGTCACGCTCGTGAATGCATAGCCCGGGGGACTGCTAGCAGCCTTTTCGCTCGTTTATTTCACTAGGCTCAAAACTATTCAGAAGAGGGAACCAGTAATGGCTGCAAGACTGAAATGCTGTCTTAAAAATTTCATCCTGTGGCATCGAACTTTATTCAGCGATCAGTAAGCCAGGATCCGTTGCAAAAAATTAGCTTCAGCAATTCTCTTTCATGGTTGATTCTTCTCACTTCACTAACGGCATTAGATGGCTGGCAATTCCGTCATTGAGGGTTTATTAAATACAACTGTGAATCAGCAACAGCCTTTTGGCTACAGCTCGCTTGCGCAGCCGATTAACTAGGAAAGAAACTGGGAAGAGAAATGTTAAAAACAATTAGTTTGAACGTTTCAAGCCTAGATGGTGTTACAACAAAAAAAATTCTTTTAAAAAATGCCTACCTAACCCTTAGCTCGGGACCCCACATATTCCCCCTGGGTCGCTAATCCTCATGGGTAGAATACTGTATTAACAAAAAATTATATTTCAATAGACTTGTTTTAAAAGGTGAATTTTTAAAAATTGGAAGTCTTTGCAGTACACGCTTAGATGATCTTGGCCTGGTTAATTAATGGTTACGTCTAAAGTAAGAATATCTCCTCCAGGAACAAAGTGAAAAACTTCTTGCTACTTTGTGAAAAATTAACGAGCGAGCACTCTCTCAAATGCGAGTTCAAGTACGCGCCCCCTGAAATGAATCCAGCAGATTTACTGACCGATGTTTAACTGTCGAAAAGTTTCAGAGAAACTTCAAGTTTTGGCCTCATGGTCCTGCGTTCTTGATCGAATCGTAAAGTTGGCCGCAAAGCCAGTTAGGATGCTTGCCTACTTCACAGCAAGTAATAACATGCTCGGCTCTAGTGACTTCTTCGCTCCAAACTATTGATCCTATATCGATGTTAACATATTTTCTTCTGTTGAAAAATTGGTCGGAGTAACAACTAGGCTACTTCAAATAGCGTACATAACAAAGAAACGCACTGTGGACTTCCAAAACAACAACGCAAAGGCTTCTTTATACTGGGTAAAATTTGACTAGCCGAAACAGTACGTAATTAAGCTGGCGTTTCAACTTCGCCAAAGAGCGAGTATTCTCTTTCCTTAGGAATGGATTTGAACCTTTCCCTGCCTGGACGACGTTCAACCCTGAGATGTCGACTGATTCTTTTTTTTCAGCTCTCATAAGATTTTCCAATCGATATCGTTTCCATAATACTATAATCAGTGAGAATGCTTCTAGTTTCACATGGTTCGCTGATTTGTCAAATTCACTCTTTTCGGACGGGTTGTCTAGATTCTTTGATCGCAGCAACATTAAACAAATTCTTGAATTTATTCAGCATGGATTAGTAGTGCTTGGGACCGACACATTAGGGTTATCAAGAGCTATCTTCACAAATCAATTGGAAGAACTGAGTTCTTTCAGTCACGGACTTTGTTTTCAGATGTAGAAAACTCTGTATCTATGCTGATGCAAATGATCTGTCGAGAGAATGGGGTTCCCAGAACGCCTTTCTCAAAATAAACTCAAAAAAATCTACTTTGACTTTCGGACGTGCCGCAGGTCAGCAGTGTGTTCAGCCTACACGTTCTGATCCAACCCAGTCTTTGAAAATCAGAAATGAAGCCACAGAAAAAACTGAAGGACTTTAAGTAAGGGAATTCAAAAAAGTGAATTTTTGAATTCGTAACTCCGCCTCCGCATTAATTTACAGTCTTAACAATAAACTCTTCACTTTCACTTTCCTTTGAAAATCCAAACCCCGGCACTAAGTCCTCCTCACCACAAACATCACATCACACCCGACAGCAATTTTTATCATCAAGATAAGATGTGCTTTATACACCAAACTATCAACCCACCAAAGTGAGAGCAGATCTGGTGCAGAAGTGTCTTTTGAGCTGTAGAAGGTCGTTTAACCATTAATTCCCTTGAAACTGAACTGTGCTGACACTCGAGAAAACATTCATGGATTATAAGCTGGCAGCTCAACACTTCCTAGGTTATTCACAAGCATTTCAAATACATATGACAGCCTCATTTGCTTCACTGCCTCTATACCATACTTTCTCACATTTATCGTCACACAACGGCTTTCAGTCGTACTCTCCATTTACCTTAAAAAGCGATTTCGATTACAACTTGTCGAAGAAAGTCGAAAAATAGCGCTAAAACTACATTCAAAAAACTTATGTACATTCCTCTCCCTATAACAGAAAAGGTCACTCTAATAGTGAAATCACAAAGCCAAGTACCTTTCCGATGAGCTCAAGTCCACGTGGCTGGAGCGGAGCATGTTCCTCCAAAAACACGAGGGAGAGATGGTGTCGACCAGCGAACAAGGCTGCTGAGGCCACAAGTGAAGGGTTGATCTCCAGCCAGAGGGAGCGATCGTAGGCAGTGGGCTCAGGTACCCCAGAGTAACTAGTGCGGGGCCTTTGCCTCCACAGCAGCTCGATGCAGTCCAGGCAGCAATTGACCACTTCCAAGACAACCCTATAAATGTTATAACAATCGACGGTTTACTGCTTTGCAACTTTTTTAGCACATGGAAACAACTATAACACTGATGGGATTAGCTTAAAATCCAATAGAGTAGTGTCCAGCTTATGACAGCTCAATATTCAAAGAAAAATTATTGCAAAATTTACTCGTAATATCCAAAAATACAACGATAAATTACTATCTCCAAAATTAAAAAAAAATAACATTACTCAATATCCGTGATATATAAATCCTGACTTTCTTTGGAAAACAGATGCGCCCTGAATGTTATGGAAGGGGAAAAATGAATCATCAACACCTGGAATCCGGAAGAACGTTTTTAAGCACAAACGGTTCGATTTCCTGAACGAATTACAACCGTATTAATATTAGGCTACTTTGCAAGTAAATTCTACTCAGATTTATGAATTGCAAAAAAGTGACCATACATGCATGAATTCATTGGCAAATACAAACTTAAATCTCTGGGTGGGATGTGGTAGGTGTTCATCTTCATCTGGGTTGCATAGGGAAAGGACCGCAGACACGAGGTCGGACAGCTGTTGGCGAATGCCCGGCATGTCTTTCACCAGCATGGCGTGGACAACGTAAGGCAGCAACAACCTGCCCAGCGCCGCGTCCTGCGAGCACACGGGGCGGGTCGCTTCCAGCGCCGGGCAGCCGCAACCGCACCCTAGCAGCAGCGGCACCAGTCGCCGCAACCACTCCTCCACACGCTCGCCCTCCCGCCACATACCCAAGTGCGACACTTCAGCCACATCACCCTCACTTGTTGCATCAGAAGAGCTTTCTAAGACTCTGAAAATCAATGTAATGTTTATTTAAAGAGCTTTATCACATGTACAGAATATGCAGATCTCATGAACTACTTAAGTTTTAAACGCACTGCAAATCATACATTGCATTATAACATACATTCGTTCAAAAATACACTAACTAATGCCGAACGAAAACCTCTCACAACACGAGGCACAAAGGGGTTAGAGGTCTGTGTAAAACTGATTCAAATTAGTACTCATGCTTGGTTAAATAATGCGCTAAGTCGACAACGGAACCTTTTCATGACACACTCGCGCCACACACATTCTAAAAATGAATATAATTTTCAATTCCTTTGAAGTCCAATAATTTGTACCATTTCAATGAAATGCATTTTTCTTCGTCTTTGGAAGTACAACAGCCTTCATTTTCTAATTTGTTAGATAAAGAAGCCATAGTTCTTTGAAAAACTAAACCATGTTCTCACATAGTACCTATTGAAAGTACCTTTTGAAAAATTGTCACACAAAATAGAAGTTATCACTCATGAATACCACCATGATGTTCGTACGACGCATTTAACAGAGTCGGTCTCCGCTGTTAATTCAAGAAAATATAAAATATATGGTACCTAACAAAATAGAACATAGTAATCTTTGCCATGAAGAAAATTTAAACCTTGCTTATCGGGGGGAACCGCACATCTTACACCATTCGTAGTAAAGTTAAACGCAAGAAGAAATTTCTATTTTGTAATTAATTGGCAAGAAATGAAGCAAAGATTTAAAAACTGTAGTCGTAAGCTTGACTGACTGTGAGGAGCGCAGCAGTGTGAGGCGTCCCGCGAGCTGCACGTCTAAGAAGCTGAAGACGGTGTTGGAATGTTGCGAGTTTACGAAACGCACTAAGGCGTCGCTGCTGGTCTGGCATACTTGCACGTTGTGGGATTCCAGACGGTCAACAAGGCTGCCCACCACCAAAATCATGCGGCCCCTCTCTACATCCCTTATTACTTCGCCACCCATCCGCTGGTACAAAACCCAAGGCAGTCCGGTGTGTGGGTCTGTTAGTCTGCAGAAGTCTGCCGTGCGTCTTCGCGGCACCTATAACAAGGCATGCAGGTTATCAGTACCAATTTAACACGTCAGGTACATCTTTCAGTGATATTTTTCAAAGACTTAACAGTAACTTTCAAGATGTTCAGACAGTGGTTGTTCGAGAATCCATGTCATGAATTTTTTTTCACAGGGCAAAATTACTTCTTTAGCATAGTATAGAATACGCCAGTCAGTTTAAAATTGTCATACGAACTGTACTTTACACAAAGTGTCTGAACAGAAGAATTAGCACAACTATTTTTCATACAGTTTGGATGTTTCAAGTTCTGGATGGAGGATAGTTTGTTCAAAGAACACATTTTTTACCAAATAATTAACAAAGCAGCAAAAGATATATTAACAGCTAAAAAATGAAGTAAGCAAAGAAATGATTGGAATGAAAGTACTAGGCCAAAACTGATACCATGTTAAAGTATTATTTTAATGCAAAATTCAGCGATTTAATTGAAAAAAATATATAGCGTCCAGGAACTTCCAGAAGCGCATGTTATGTGAAGAAACTACATTCAGCTCAATCATTACCTATTCAGATTTTGTTGAAAATGAGTGCTCAGTGAATGCAATACCGAAAGTCAAAGAAAATCCCTAAGGCATTCGGAAGCAAATAGTTCAACTTTTTGTGGAGAAATTATCCTTCACGATTTTCAATTGCATTTCTAGAACATCTAGACTCTCTTCGTAAATTATTACGTCATTGACTTTCAAGATCTCATTCAATCTATCCAAGTTAAATGACAATTTACAAAGATTAAATCCTGCTCTTGCCACGATTTATTTATTCTTTCATTTCTAATTCTTCCCCTTTCCTCTCTTACTGTCCGGAGAACTACTCCAACGTGGACATTTAAAGCGTAAGCTATAAGCATAACGTCTCGTGACCCGAATACGAAAGACTTGCTTTATATTTTATTTTCGCTAAATACTTTTTGTCCCGTTGATTTTCGTTTATTGATAAATTTTGTTCACTTTATGTCGAATAGTATGGGAAAAATATGTTCTCTGAGCTCTACCCTAAGCCAAAAATTGAAATGTTCAAATTACATCATAAATGGTTCCATACTTATGTCTAGGCACTGTCTCGTATTATGAAAGGCATGATGAAATTGTTGTAACATGAGTTTAGAATAAAATAGGCACCATTGTGATGTATGCGATATATATTCCCACTTTCATCAAAATGTCCGCTCCAGATGTCAAACAATACGCTCACCTCATCATGCCAAGGCTGTAGGACGTCATCATGAAGCACCATCGGATGCATAAGACCCAGACATCTCGCTGCTAACTGTTGCAGCTCGCAAGACTTGCCACTCTCTGATGAGCACAAGGCAGACAATCTCACGGCAAGAGTGTGGACGTTGTCAACGCTCAGGTTAGAAACCTGCTCTTCTGAGGCTTGCGATAGTAGAGAAAGCAGGTGTTTCACTGACCACTCATCCAGGGGCATGGTTGAGAAGTGTGTCACTTCGGAGCTCAGATTTGTGTGGTCCCTACCGCATCTCTTGATAAGAGCAATGTGCTTGTTGTGCACAAGCTTGAGAGGGCCTGTGACCTGCGTGACGACTAAGTCTGGGAAGAGCGGGGGGAACTGACTGCAGACATTCACAATACGTTCACTGCTGTCGAAGAGAAATTCCAAGAACTTATTACAAGCTTGCCATCCAGGGAGTAGCTGATGGCACACGAGGCGCAATGGAGGCATTAGGCTGACAACCACAGCGTGAGTGGTGGCTTTCAGGTGGTCATGATGTGCAATGCCAGTCACAGCCACTCTCAGAATCTTGACTACTTCTTCAACAAAGTGGCCACGCAGAGGAGAAAATCGGACTAAGTGGGAGGTGAGCATTCGCACGACAGCCGGAATGACTGAGAACTGGACCTGTCCAAAGATAAACGAAAACATGCAGAAGAACCATCTCGTGATACAATCAAATTTTATGAAAACTGTTGCAGTTGAAATAATCAACAAAATAAGATCAGATTCAAACCTGTACATTCAAACTTTCATAGAAATAAAAAAAATCGTTGGAGACAACTGTACTGATACTGAGAAAACAGACGACCAAATTTAAAACACAAAGCTTCCCCACTGACCTTGTTCAAGGCAGTATTCTCAACGCCCAAGGTATCCACTAACGAAGGTACGAATGCGGAGAAAGACGCAAGAATTTTCCTGACTTCAACAATTGTATCAGCTGCAATCAGGCGGCAATGTAACTCGAGCATTAGGGTATGCAGAGCAATTCCTCGTTGTGCGGTTTCCTCAAGGAGCACATGCTGCAACTTGTAGACGGTACTTATGTTGCTGAGCACATGAGCCACTAAACTTGGCGGGAAATGAGGAGTGGCGGCTTTTGGGACAACTTCTACAGGAGAGAGACTCTCACTCCAATGGCTCAGCGACAACAAATGTAACACAAGGCGGGAGAGGTGAGCCAGGAAGACATCAGCAAAAGGATCTCCGACATCGGAGACGAGGCGCTTATACAACGCCAGGTTGTGTTTCAAAACACTCATTTCTATCGACAGCGATGGGTGAGGACACACATGCTGTACTACACAAGGGATGCACGTCGCTATCAATTCAGGCAGGTACTGCTTCAAAAGCTCTTTCTTGCTGCAGCCCGCCATGAGGGCCACATCTTGGAGTGACGATGGTTCATTCGATAGCAGTTTGTAGAGGAGATGACAGGGCTGTCTGGTCAGTAAAGTTCGGACATCAGTGCCTCCCAACACTGAGAAGGGAAAGCTGTTCACTGGAAGCTTGTCTCGGAACCAGCAGTCAAGAATCATAGCTAGGTGGGGCGTGATGACGTCTTCCCGCGAACAACGGAAAGCCTCCGCCACCCTGTCAAGTACGGATGTATGATGTAGAGTTCTTGCTACATGGATAGATGTCATTTTTAATCTCCTAATTTTCATAAAGAGATGAAGATGTCAAATGAGACATAAATAGGACACAATGAATAAAAATCACATACCATTGTATTTTTTTCCTAGATAGCCAGAATATTTGTTATAATAAAAACATTTTACTGGCGAAAGAACAGGCTCTTAGCATTTTTACGCATAATGCAAGCTATAGTTTAACGAGCCCAATAGAACACACATCAATTCACTCATAAGGCTGAAGAAAATTTGAGCATGATTTTTATTGATTTCAAAAACACTGTTTTTGAAGAAATAATGATTTTAGGTTGTTATATATATGACATGAATTATAAGCTTTTCAAAAATTTCATCCCTGAAATATCTCATGCAATGAGTTGCTTAACAACTAATGGTCAGTAGCAGCCAAAAATATCCACATATTTTTAACGCAAAAACCTACCCATTCCCAAAGCAAAAAAACGACACATTTCCAAAGAAAATAAAAATTATATGTCTGCAATGAAATGAAAACTCAAATATGTAGTTTTACAGAAAGAGCCTATATATGCCAAATCATAGATAAAATAGAAGAGCTGTTGATGGTGTCGTTTACTAGAATTCGCTTCACTCCTCTGTACCCAACAAACTGCACTTTAATTCAGCTGCCTAAGCATGGGGAGAAAACATTGCCTGTTTACATCTTTCTGAACTGTTTCATCAACACTTACACTTAATACCTTGTTTTTTAGAGATCAAACAAGGTATCCAACCACACTCATACCCTATTGCAAAAGAAACTGTCAATACCCGGGATGGCAGCCTACAAGTGACGTGAGTGGTTATTTTTAAGGCGCGAAAATCTAGCAATCGCTCCCTCCTCTACCGACCACCAAAAAGTCGAGCTCGGAGATCCCAACGAACTTTCATGATTGTAAGGTTCTCAAATGAGAAACGCTAAAAGACCTACCAATAATTATCATCAGCCTTGAGAGAAGAAAAATTAGAGACGTCGCACAGTTAGCGATACAAGATTGGCTACTGAAAGATCTGAAGATATAAATTCAGTAATTTGTTCAAATACGACACTCGGTATTTAGTTCAAACGGTGAAACACCTAGTCAATGCTAACAAGGGCATGGATATACAGTAGTGTCCAAAATTAGACAATAAAAAGTAAAAAATTCATCATCTCCAAAACTAACCATTGAAATTGAAAGAAGTTTTCATTGATGAAAAGCATTTACCTCGCTGTCAATTTTGCTAGGTTTCAGGATTAAGTTAGCTATAGAAAGTAATTTATAATATATTTCCCACATTGCTACTGTCAAAAATTAGGAAACAACCAATAAAAATTTGAAGTTAAAGTTTGATTATCCACACTGCTAAGCGTCTGCAAGATAAATAATCATCTGGTTGTTTACCATCACAGCAGCAGTTACCGCAATGTCTCAATAAAAGAAACTTCATTCAACTAAATCTGAAAATGTGAAACTTAGAAAGGAGAACTACACATTATAACAAATTGCTGATGAGGTAAACTGATCGAAAAGCACTCATCATAATTTTGAAGTTTTACAATGCTACCAATAAAAAGAAACCTGGTCGACCTCAAAAGACAAATGCCAGGCAGGACAGGATAATGGATTGTCTCAGTTTTCGAACTGCAGGGAGCATTTCTAAACAAATCAAACACGACGTCAATCTTTCAAGACAGTGTCATGAGGTTTACACGAAATTGGCCTATTTGTACGCTGTCATGGGAAAAAGCATTTCATCTGCAAGAAAAACAAAACAGCAAGGTTAGCATTCGCGAAGAAGCATATACTTTGGTCAGAGGCTAATTGGTCTTGTGCATTTTCCAGAGACGAATCAAAATATTTGCTAGAGCGACACACTGTTCCTGTGCTGAAAAATTGTGTCAGAAACACTCTAATATATATGTAGGATAATGTTCCGTGGCATAAGGTGAAGCTCGTAATGAATTATCTGAAAGAGGAAGGAATTGCGATTCTCGATTGGCCTCCTCGAATTCCTGACATGAACATCAGTGTAAACTTATGAGAAGACATTAGGGTAGAGGATAAAGGCAAGAAATCCAACGGATGTAGAAGATTCGTGGCAGAAACTATACGAAGAATGGGCTAAAATTACAGTTGCTGATTGTCAAAATTTGATTAAATTTTAGGTTTTAAAAAGTTCCACAATCATAAAAAAAGGCCTTAGCACAACAAATTAAATTGTAAGTTTGTCTTTTGTTTTGTTCTGATTTATTTAGCTAAAAATAAAATTTGCTACCTAATTTTAGGCACTAGAAAAATAATTTGAATGTAATAAATTCCTTTCTATTGCTCACTTAAGCCTGATACCTAGCAAAATTGATTAGGAGTATACACTCACTATCAGAGAAAATTTCACTCAATATCAACCACTAATTTTAGAGATATTCAATTTTTTCCCCCTGACTTTGGAGACACTACGTTTTTTATTTACCATTTTTGTGGACAGAGGTGGACTTTATTTGCATTTTATCATTTAATGATCAAGATACAATGAGGTGAAATGGGTATTTGGACAGGGAGAAAATTTCTAATTTTGCCACTTAGGCAAAATATTAACATAAAACTAATAATATGATAGCAGTAACACATACAAACATATACCATTAACTAAAATATGACATTTTTCGATTGCATAAATTTTACATTGGATTTCATTAAATAGGTGGTGAAAAAAGTTCTAAGAAACTTTTATTTTGGTAGAGTTCCTCAAATTTACAACTTCTAGAAAAATCACTTCCAATGAACCTTTCTACAATCAACTAGAAAATACACCAAGAGATTACGTTAGGTCATCACTGTGATTGCCTGTCATTGTTGCGCAAGACCTTGATGTGATAACATTGCAACATGCCTAAGCAAAAGGAGCTGTTAGAATGCACGAAGGAGCGAATAATATTAGTATTTTAAAAACACAAAAGCTTTAGAAGCACATTAAGAGAAGTATTAATGTTCCCGTTAGTACGGTAGGTTCCATTGTGAAGAAATGGAAAGAGTCAGGGGCAACGACAAACATGCCGAGATCAGAAGCTCCTCAAAAAATTTCTAAAAGAAGTTTGAAAAAAAAGTTGCGTACAGCTAAGACTAATCTCTTCGTCGCTCTAAAAATGCTACAAACAGACTTCAGCATGGATGGCACTAACGTTTGCAAGAAAATAATAAGCAACGAACTCCACCGACAGCATTTAAAGTCACGGAGGCGGCTTTTTTGAACGCATTTTATGGTCGAACGAGTACAGAACTCAGCTTTTTGGTCGCAATAATAAAACAGACGTCCAGTGAAAAAATGGTACTGAGTATGACATGAACCATATCATCCCCACAGTGACACATAGTGGAGGAAACCTTATGATTTGGTGGTGCTTTTCCTTAAATGGTAGAGGAGCAGTAGAAATAATTGATGGAAGAACGGATGGTACCAAATACAGACAGCTTTTGGATGGTAATTTGCAATAGTTAGCAGAAACCATGGAAATCCTGAATAAATGGTGGTTCCAACAGGATATGGATTAAAAATACACAGCTAAAGCAACACGAAAATGGTTTGTAGACAAGGGTAGTAACGTTTCAAAATTGCCTAGCAAATCACCAGACTTAGACCCAATGGAAAATATATAGCGGATCTTGAAAAACGCGAAACATTGAAGACTTTCATCGAAGAGGAGTGGAACAAAATTCCTTCGAAATGTTGTTACGACCTAATAAAAAGCTACACAAATCGTTCAAGAGCAGTAATTCTGGCTAGAGGATGTTTGACGAAATATTAGGCGTTATATTTGGAACTGTCCAAATACTTTTCATGACCAATTTGCTAATTTACTGTTTAAATTGTACGCATTCGATTTATATCATATTTTAGTTACCGGAATATGTGTGTATGTGTTACTGCTACCATTAATTAGTATCGTAAGTTACTGCTTTACTTAAATGCCCAAAAATAACAATTTTCTTCATGTCCAAATACTTATTTCATCTCACTGTATTTATTTTTGGCGGCTACTGAACCAACTGAACAAACCACTAATTTATTCGACTGGACATCTTCTAGTGGAGAAATCTTGCGGAAAAATTCATATTTTGATGTTTAGAGTTCTTTATATGAGCGGTTCTCGACTAATTAAGACTTGATAAGTTTGTCTGGAAATAGTCCCTCCCCCCCACATGGCCCGATATCAGATAAAAAATAACTTAGAAATAAGTACTCAGCATAAACACGTGAGAATCATGACAGGACGTCAATTTTTTGCTCATACATTAGGCTTAGAAACTTTAGAGTTTGGGTTCAAAGGTACAAATTACCACTTGACGGTTTCTCTAGCGGTACTACTCCAAATACTTAGCGCTTTCCTACACTTTGCTTTTCAGTTTCCCTCATATTTTCACACTTCATTCACTTGCAAACGTATAACATGCTATTTTTAGCTTCTTATAAAGAGGGATGTAAGCACTAAAATCCTTTACTTCAAATCAAACTTTTATGCAGCAAATTCAAACTAACCATACGTTTCAATAAAAATAGGAAAGCAAAAATCACTGATAAAAATTCCATTAAACTGATAACGTTTCGAGCTAATATCCATCATCAGCTCATTAAAAGAATCTGACATATATCACTGAAATAGAAATGAACGTAAATGTACAAATAGACAAACACGGATTCAAAAGTAAAAAAATGCAGTAAATAACACTAAACACAACCAAAAACCTATGATGCTAAGAGGGTATGAACTCAACTGGTTGTTAAGTGAAGGCTTGCATTTAAAAATGAAAAGCGATTCTATAATTCTAAGGTCTAAAACACTTGAAGCAACACGTCCTACTTTAAAATGACTAGAGTGAGGAGTTACATTGCACATTTCAGCATGATCGCGAACAGCGAAGTGAGGTAGACGGGTCAATCGAACACCAGTACGATAACTAACTCCAACATGCTCGGCTACTCTAGCTCCGAGAGTACGTGTGGTCATGCCAAAGTACTCAGATGCACATCGTGCACAGCTGTGTGACTACACTAGTGAGGCCTGCGTGGTAGAAGGAAGTTTGTCTTCATAATTTTTTCAGCATGTTTTTAGCAAACAAGGTTCAAAATGCTAACGTCGAACAAAATTCGATCATTCAAGAACCAATCTCTCAATCAATTTATTTGTTTACCATATTTTGGACTGTTTTCTGAAAAACTCAAAATTGAATCACTTACCCTCCTTTCCAGACATTTTACAGGCATAAAATATATAACATTAAGATACAAATTTACAATTGGTTCTATTTTTTTAATTATAAAGACGAACTTCCTTCTACCATGCAGGCCTCACTAGTGTACTCATACAGTTGTGCACGATGTGCATCTGAGTACTTTGGCATGACCACACGTACTCTCGGAGCTAGAGTGGCCGAGCATGTTGGAGTTAGTTATCGTACTGGTGTTCGATTGACCCGTCTACCTCACTTCGCTGTTCGCGATCATGCTGAAATGTGCCATGTAACTCCTCACTCTAGTCATTTTAAAGTAGTACGTGTTGCTTCAAGTGTTTTAGATCTTAGAATTATAGAATCGCTTTTCATTTTTAAATGCAAGCCTTCACTTAACAACCAGTTGAGTTCATACCCTCTTAGCATCATAGGTTTTTGGTTGTGTTTAGTATTATTTACTGCATTTTTACTTTTTAATTTTTTTACTTTTGAATCCGTGTTCATGTCTATTTGTACATTTACGTTCATTTCTATTTCAGTGATATATGCCAGATTCTTTTAATGAGCTGATGATGGATACTAGCCCCAAACGTTCTCAGTATACTGAAACTTTTATCAGCGATTTTTGCTCTCCCATTTTTATTTAAATTGAAGAATATCCCGGAAAATGTACCTGATAACCATACGTTGTAAAACGGTTTTTTGAAATTGCGTTTTCCCAAATTACTTTTACACTTGGAGGAAATAGTCTTGAAGACACTCGTATAGTATAAGACTAAATTGACAATACCTGTTGAAGTTCATCAATAGTAGTCCATACCTGTCGAGAACAGCAGAGATGAGCAGTTGACTGACATGGTGCTGGTGCGAGGCGTGTAGCAGAGCGTAGAGCGCGTAAGGCCGCAGCTGCTCGCACCACGCTACCACGCTGGCCAGCGTCACTAGCAACATGGAGATGCGCACGTGCTGCTCCTCGGCCACAATCTCCTCCCTCGTCTCCAGTGGGCTCTGCCGTTCACCACCCAAAAGGTTAGAAATCTCAGTTTTTGAAATAGAACCTGAGAAGAGTAAACGTAAGCGCTCCTGCTTTATTTTTTCACAAAAAACAAAACAATCGAGGTCCGAACGCAGACCATAACCTCAGGAGTATTCCCCTTGCTGCCACTGCTGGTAACATCTCTGGAACGGCGTAGTAGTGATGTTGTATATTCAAGACGTCGCTTGCTTCATACATTCCACAGAGCTGTCTCTGGAGAATAGCATGAGTGTCGAACGAGTGGAGGCGGAGCGGTGTTCCTGTTCCAAATGCTAGGATCAGGAGAGTCGAATGAGGGGGCGCATCGTCTCATTGTCGCATTGTCTAAACAACCTCATTTTTGATCGTTTTAGTCACAAAACTTTCTGATAATATTCTTTATTGTTTCGCCTGCTGGTGCATATTCAAAAACAAACATGTCAGCTTAACATTGCTTTGACGTTATGCGAATCTTGTTAGGATTGGTTAGCGAAAATAATGAAGTATCAAAATACCTTTGACATCTAAAGGTAAATCCCTTTGCCTATGTCACTTTAGTTAGTGGCCGAGCAGGGTGTGACGTTCACTCTGTTTGTTCCTTTGTTCCAGTAACGTCCATGCTGCTGATAAGCATTTCTTTTTGTGATTTCATGATTTTGGTACAGAAACTTTGATTTAATGTCGGTGGAGCAATCAGTGTTCGAAGTAAGCGTTCCGTTGTTTACAAATTTTCTTTCTTTTTTTCTAGGTATCCTTATTACTCTCACGACTCCTCCTTACCCTTACCTGTTACTCTGTGTCCAAACGACCCAATTTAGTGTCAATTGTTCTCGTTAACTTTAGAGGTTTCTTGCGTTCGTTCCATAGACCCTAATAAGTCTAAATTTATCCGTTTTCTCTTTGCTACTATGAACTAAAAGTGTACTGTAAAGCGGATTCGCTCTAATATTTAATTTCCGTTTTTTTTAATTTATAATCCTTACTGAGGCGACGAGGAAAGTTTTAACAAGCCTATTGTACGTTTTTGGGTCTTGGCGATGTGAGATACTTCCAGAATGATGAATGAAGTTTTGTTTCTGGATTGCATCCATGCACACATGTCTTCTTACCAATGATAACGGTCTTAATGAAGTTGAGTTGTTAGCAGTCAAGCAGATCTCGTGAAATTTTCAGATGGAGCTGTTGCTGTCATTCCAAAAGCAGCTTGGGAATAAATTTCGCTGACACTTGTCGCATGACGAGATCTTCCGAAAAAATTTGACCAAGTGATCTTTTGTTAATTTCTTCTCCTCCAGCAATCGCTTCAATGGTTATCTGACATTTTTCCATCATAATTTGGTGATCATTGGAAATGAATTCATTGCTTTTACAATGAATTCAATCCTTCGCCTGCTTTTCTACGACTCTATCGCCAAAACCTTTCTAAATCTTTTGGATAGTTTGCACTTGTGTTACCTTAAGTTTTTGGAAGAATTTAAGGTAATACCATGGCTCGATGCGCTCTGATACATTGAATGAAGACAATAATCCAACGAGCTGGTACCAAATGTACTCACACTAACCATCACAGTCACCAATTGGTGGGCACTCCAGGAGCGAAAATGTCCACGGATGCGCAGGAAGGGTGCCGTGATTTTTGATTGTTAAATAACTATTTCTTTTACGGACGACCAAGGTCGGATACTTTTTTGAATGCTCCACTTTGGACTCGGCTGCCCACACAATACGTGCACGGTAACGAATTTTACGAAGTACATGAACTTCATTGCGATAAGTGGGCTTCCTCTTCATCAGGAAAATAAAGGAAAAAGAAGATGGGACGAGCCATCAAAGCAGATGTTATGCGATTCATACAAACCAGAAAAAAGGGATTCGACAGGCATAAATTGAGAATTCAGATCATCCCCAGACACATCAGGTGAGATTAGCATTATCGCATGAGAGAATTAACATTTGACGAAGTAATGCATTACCTGCACGTTGAGCCCTTGAACAACAACAACGCAGAGGGACTGCAGACTACTGTCCAGGTGCTCGGCAGGCAGCACACGCACGAGCCAGTCCCGCCACCGGCCCACTGCAGTGCTGCTCGCAACATTCCCTGAGCGACATTTGATAACGCTCCATTAAACACTGTTATGAGCATGTAGAAGGGAATAAGTCAGTACGCGCCAATTTTTTGGAGTAATCATGATGTGCTTCAGGAACGGCTTCAGGGTGATCGCTTTTTTGCGTTAGGTTTATACAGACAAAACTTCCCCCTTTCAATGTCATATGGGCGTCCTTGCATAAGAAATAGAGAAACCCAGTACAACTATTCCTTCCTTCAATTTGAGCGACATGAGTGGTAGAAGGTTGTCAGGTGTCGCACTTCGAACACTGGGTCCGAAAATGAGATTAATATAAGCTACACCCACGACACGGCAACTGAATGAGATTCGAAACAGCTATGCTGCACAAAAACTCACAAATATTTTACAAGCCGGTGACGCATTGAAGTTAAACGACTCGCGTAACACAAGCATAACGAAAAACAAGCAAACTTATCCTATGATAGTAAAATACTCGACTCACATAACACTGCTAGTACGACATAGGGTGAAATACAATGGCAAATGATAATACACTGACTTTATAGAATCAAAATTTACTGCTCGTTTACTCAATGGAACTCAGATATTCATAACATTAAAAAAGGTGTAAGCTGAGAGTAGTCATACATGCACCGCAAGCAGTACCTACAGCAGCACACATACCCTTAAAGCCCACATTAGACGTTGGCAAAAAGTGTAAGGGATGCTCGTGGCATCGCCTAGCTCCAACCATTTCCTCTCTTTCTGTCGCAACTCGGCTCTCTGTGGCGGTGTTCCAGCGCACACGAATATCAACTTTTGTGATCGCTCTCCGCACGATACGTGAGCATGCATGCAGAGGCTGCTGCCAGTAGTCAGTCAGACTTCGTATGTGAAGCATGTCTGCGATTAGCTGTCCACTCCCTTCACCTGCTCCGCTTGCTGACTGCAGTAGGCGGTCGACAAAATTATTAAAAGAAATCTTAAAAACGCACCCATGTTTATGGAGAGAAAAAAGTAGCAAGTATGGAGACAGATCTCGTCGAAATACAGCACTGAACAAGATCGTAAACGAAATGAAGCCAGAGATTGAATAACCTCCTGCGTAAACAAAGAACAAAAAAATACACTTCGGTCGCAGTTCAGGCAGGAAAACGAGACTAAAAAGATTCCCAGAAATCAGGTACAGGAATTTACGAAATAGTTTTCCCAAATTTTGATTCCCATTCCCAATAGTATTCTCATTCCTAAACGAAAGTGACATTCATTGCGCCTCTACTTCATCATTGGATGAAATACTTCATACTCAGCCCGATGTAGGTAACAAATTAATTCTTACACATGTATTATTGCTTCTCTTGTTTCCTGCATAAAAATTACTATACGTTTTTTTCCGGAAGTTCGAAATCCCAGTAGCGCGATTTCAGTTACCATAATTTGCATTGCCCTGATTTGCAGAAGTCAAAAATGAAATTAGTATGATTTACACTATTTATACTTTTTCAGGAGAGTAAATGTTCAAGTATAAATTTATACTATACCGTTATTTAAAAAATTTCAATTTGTATGTCTAACATTCACACTTATTATTGTTCAAAATGCAACCAGTACAGTGTTACAGCTTGTATGTCAGCCTGATGACTAAACCAAGCATTAAATAATCAATATATAATAATTTCGTGATAGACATTTCTTCACTAATATCAGTGCTGTTTTAATGTATGATGAAATATTATTTATGATGGTACCTGCTCATAAAATTAGAGTTATTTGTATCAACGCACATGTTGCAATTATGTGTACAAGTGCCTCAGTATTACCAGTATTGGATGTTTTTCATAGTTGTGATGATCAATCTGCATTCCACGGTGTAAAAAAAACTTTAATTGCAATCAAGCGCAGTTGCATTAACGGGAGCAACGCATTCCAAACCACAGTTTTTAATCAAATATATTTGACGTTGATATTAAGCCATTGTAGTTTCATAATTATTTTTTTAGATGGAATATATATTTTGCTGGTATCAGAACCCCTAAAATAATATAAATGAATTAATTTAACCATTTTCTAATATTGAATTACTGTGAATTAAACGTAGAAAATTAACATGACTTAAAAGACATATGTTGGTATATACAATAATGAAAACAAATCTGGCTTTTTGCAGTCTTATTCCTATGCTTTGTAGGTCCTTTGCATTCTTAGAGAGCACCATTATGACGTAACCGCCCACGTACGATTTTCGTGCGCTACTGAGCGCCGTGTTCGTGGCTGGCCAACACCGAATCGTATAATAGCATTGCAGTGTGCTAGTGACGGCGGCCGCCGTGACTTCGGAGAAGTGAGCGCATCTCTCGTGCACACCAGTGCCACTGTTTGCCACCGTTTAATATGGACTAAAGGAGTACCTCCAGCAGCACACGCATTCTTAGGCCGCGGCCAGACAAACAGCAGTGGAGCAGGGCAGGGCAGAGCAGAGTTGGTGCGGTGTTTTATGTTAGTGATAAAACACTGCTCGGAAGCTAACAATCAGTTGCAGCCATGAGTTCGTACGGGATGCATGTCGAACTAATTATCTCCTCGGTGGAAGCTATTCCTGCGATCTGAGATGCACCTCATCCTGAATATTTTGATCGTGACTATGTTAATCAGCAATGGTCATTTATGGAAGACGCTATGGAAGTTAGTGGTAAGTGGGCTTGTATAGTTATTTATACGTATGCAGGGTGTTAATTTTCAAAAGGTACAAACTTTCACAGGTGATAGGAATACTAAAACAAACCCTTTTCATGAATACCAAAAAATTGCAAAACTCTTCAGTTTTCGAGATATTGAGCTTTAAAATTTCAAGTTTCGTATGCGTGAATTCTAATTACTGTAATGTTGAGTTACAATTTGGCAACACTGTGTTTACGAACCAGTTCACTACTGCACGTCGTTCTGGTAACATGGCGGCACATTTTTCAAACGAAGAGCTGGCTGGCATGCACGTGACTTATGGTGCAGTGGATGGGAATGCTAGGGGGGCTGCTAAATTATAACCAAGAGCGCTTCCCAAACAGATAACTGGCTGGACATCGAATGTTTACGGCCATACACCGTCGCCTAGGTAAACATGATACTTTCAATGTGAATAGGAGAGCCTATGACCGCCCCGGCCAGTGCGTGAGGTTGTTGAAGAGGATGTGTTGCACTACCTCCGTAACAGGCGTCGTGCAAGTACTAGAGCTGCGGCACGTGACTTAGCAATCCCCAACCATGTTGATGAGTGGAATGTTCTGCGCGAAAATAATTTACATCCTTACCATTTCCAGTGAGTGCTAGATCTGCTCTCAAATGACCACATCCCAAGAGTTAACTTTGTACGTTGGTGCCTGACGCAGGTAGAGAATGATGAACAGTTTTTCAAGCGTGTCCGGTTCACAGACGAAGCAACTTTCACACGGTCTGGACTGTTTAACACGCACAATTTGCACAGCTGGCAGGAGGAGAACCCTCACAAAGTGCATCGCTTCCGCTACCAACATAGGCTTAGTGTGAATGTTTGGGCCGATATTGTCGGGAAATAACTCATTGGCCCATATATGATGCCATCCCCTCTAAATGGACAAAGGTATCTCACTTTTCTTAGGGATACATTGCCAGGACTGCTAGATGTGCCTCGAGGTCTACGCCGCAACATGTGGTTCCAGCATGACGAAGCTCCTGCTCACCATGATGGAAATGCTCGCAAATACCTCAACGAAACGTTTTGGCAACAGATGGATAGGACGCAATGGGCCTGTGGCATGGCTTTAGAAAGAGTTTTGCAATATTTGATATTCCTGAAAAAGAGTTTTTTTTAGTATTCCTATCACCCGTGAAAGTTTGCACCAGTTGAAAATGAACACCCTGTATAGGTATTTTCCACCTCATAAATTGGAAAACTATACCTACATCAAGCATTTTCTTTGTAAATACTAAACTTTAAAGTGTACCAATGCTGAATATTTTTAAATCAGTTTCGTATTTGGCTCAAGGCTCTAAAATTGACTTCAAATATATCTTTTATATGAATAAACTAATAGTTTTTCAGGTATAAACGTAAATCTTTTTTCTCCTAGGTATTACTGAGGAAATACAGGTTAGGGCATCTGTGAGAGTCAAATGTGGAGGGGGAAGGAATTTTTAACTTTTTCTGGACCAGAGCAAAGCGCTGGGCACGGCCGATACAGAAATGGTAACTTTGTGTTTTATCAGTATTGTGTACATTGGTAAAAATAACATTGAAAGCATACAACTAAAAACACTATTAGTTTCTCAAAAAAACGGTTGTGATGTTCGAATTCTATGGGAAAATTGCAAGTAAATTGAAATTTATTGCCGCACGCAAAACATGAAAGATCCCTTTTTCTTTTGATTTTGTTTATTAATTTAATAATTCAAAATTCGGGTCGTTGAATCCATATGTGTACACATTTATACGTTTGAACGAATATGTTCTTTGTTCTGTAATGCATTTACACGTCCAGCACTGCAAAACAATTCAAATTCAAGCATTTATAAAGTTTCAAGTTTTTCGTCAGTAAATTATTTGCATGATTATTCTATCAGCAATCATAACTAGTATGTTATCATGCAATTAATTTATTGTGGAATTTCCTGGAGCAATTATAAAACAGTATTAAAGCTATTTAAATTTTTGTGTTTAGAAATATTGCAGGGAAATCAAAGGTACTATTTTACAGTGTACGGAAGTACTTGCTAAGGACATAATGCGTAGCATAGCAATATAAAAATATATATAAACTTAATTAGATAAAATATTGTCAGTTCTACACATATTTAATGGGCAAAATATGAGGTAACCACAAACACAAAGCAGCGCTCATCGTGGCGCCAAGATTGCAACTGCTGCGGACTCAGGTCTAGCCACTGCAGTTTGTTTGGCCGCCAATCCTGCTAGCATAAGCTGGCAGCTACCAGAGGCTCGCCACTGCTCTGCTCTGCTCTGCCCATCTCCACTGCTGTTTGTCTGGCCGCGGCCTTAGCAATACCTTTAGCAGCACATGCACCACCAGGTAGAACTTTGAGCAACACAAGCACCGTCAGGCAATAACTCTAGCAACACACGTAAAAGCAGACAGTACCTGCATCATTTCACACCAACCCAGGCAGTATTTGAAGCTCATCACACAGCGTATGACAGCACCTGTTGCAAAAGTTACAATCAGCTTCAAACACTACCTGAAGCAAAAGCCTCTTCGCCACCGATGTGTGACGCTGAAGTCGCGTCAGGAGAGGGTGCAGGCGAGAGCGCAACGAAGAGGAGGTGGACACTGAGGGCCGCCAGCACCCTCACGCTATGGTACTCGCTGCCCACACTCGCAACCAAGCTGCGGTATGTCGCGCCCTCTCCGGGTGAAGGGGCGGACCACTCCTCAAGAGGGTCAAGCTGGAAGCCAGCAAATAATGGAAGTTTTACTTCGTCCTTAACACTTTTAGATCACAGCTCTATGCAGCTTGTGTGATACAAGTTTAACACAGAATTGAAACTGGAAGTTTTTCAGAACATTGTTAGCACAAGGACAAATTATACCTGCATTTTTATAAAATGTTCAAGTGCCTCTGCTATTAGAATAATTTCAACACCAGGATTATAAAATTCCTAGCAACGACATCATTGAACTCCCCTATCCGATAAACTTTTTAACAAGTAAACTAGTTAGTACTTGAATAAATATACAGCTCACACAACAAAAAACTTACTAAGTCAAAGAAATACTTTATTTTTAATACAGAAACCTACGGCTGAAAAAGTGAAAATTGTCAACATGGTCCCTAATATCTGTAAGAGAATGCAAGTCATTTAATTAATCACTAACGCACCTTACCATCATTACATTTTATGATTAAACACTGTATCTGTAACACTGTATCTATAAGAGGATCTCAGCAATAATGGTTCCACCAGTTTCTGCACTCTCAAGTTACATACCGTGTCGCAACCAAGTTGCGGTATGTTGCGCCCACTCCGAGTGAAAAGTTATTTCACATATGATGGTACAGGTTTTTATGGATAGGTGATAAAATTTATTGATTTACTTATTGTTTCACCTGCACGAGCAGTTTTGCTGGTGGGTGCAGCTCAACAACGTTGTAAAAGTTGATACAGATTGATGCAATAAATGAAAAGTACTGCCACGGCCTCTCCCAGGTAGTCTACAGGTCGGAAGGGGCGCGCTTTGACTTCAAATACTTTCGACAGCATCATGGTTGGCTAGTCAACGAAAAAATGTTTTACTGTAGGTGCAACGCCACATGTGTCATATCCAGCTGCTGTTCCTTGTTCCATCAGGAGTTCGTGGGTCGTAGTTGGGAAACGGCCGAGTCATAGCTTGTAAACTAGATGTTGTCAGACCATTTATCAGGCGAATCACTGGCAATCGTACTCCTTTAAGACTCAAAATACAGTGGGAGGGGAAAATAAATAACACGTTGATTGAATAGCCAGATTCTACATTTCTAAACCACGCATAATTACGAAAATTGGACTAAATATAAACAAGAGTATAAAAATGTTAATAACACAACTAAAACTTACAAATATTTAATAGAAAAATATATAGGAACATGTATAATAAAAACGTGAACAAAAGTTTACAATACTCGACTTATTTCTCAGTATTTCACATTTGTAGGTAAAACTCCTCACAGGGTGTACGCGGGGTTAGCTTTTGTTTACGGGACCATTATTTTATTTGTACTTGTTTCATCGGAGAGGTTTCAGTCAATTTCAGGTCTTGCTCGCTTGCCATTGAATTGAGCGGACGCTTCCTTGCCTTTGGTCGTAACTGACTACCTTGCTTTGCCAGACCTTCTCCCTGGACGGGCGAGCGTGTGTGGCGGTACGGTTCCACTCGTCATCTCACCGTTTAGTACTTCGCAGAGGGGCTTTGATTGTAGTCCCTGGATTTTGTTTTCTTGTTCTTTTTTGTATCGTCGGTCATTCTGCTCATTTGAATTTCTATGGGTTCAGTATTTACGGTATTGCGGTTGTTAATTAGGCTTGAACACTGCTCGAATGATGAGTGTTGTTGAGAGAAGTGTTGGGAAACATGCTTTTGTATATTATTCAATGATTTGAGATGCATTTACTCGACATTTTCACTTATTTGTATGGATGCCATCCACCACTTTTTGTCTAGAAGTTTACACACTGAGGGTACCATTTCCTTTCCAAGAAAACTAAACATAATTGGACTTATTGAACTATTTAGATAAACTAATTAACTACTGGCTAATCAACTTCAATATTCTTACTTTTCTTTCTCTTTCCTACATAGCATTCATTTTAGGGCCTGTCTCTACCAGCTGATCGAGGTCAACGGGTTCAACGGGCTCCTGCTGCAAGGTACTAATTATTTGATGTGCTCCAAATTTCCATGTTGTAACCTTTATTCGAATTTATTAATGTAATTATTTACTGTTATTATATTATTTGTGTCCGGCTTTTTTCGTGATCGGTCGTCGATTTCCAACCGGTGCCGCCCTTTAAAAAGAGTGTGCCAGCCGTCTTTTAGTGAGCTAATGCTGACCGTGCGCTATAAGGACCTGGAGAAGGGTCACAAGAGCTGCAAAAACTGGGAGGCGTTCGAGCTACAACCTTTAAATGCGTCATTGGCCGCTTTCATTGAAATTATCAGTTTTAGGTTTTCATCAGGCGGCGAAGTCGACCCGAAGTGCCAGGCGTCCTACTTTGTACCTCATTAATCTCGCTTATAGTGTAGTGTGCCCTTAAATAAATAAACTTTAGCTGATGGCCTAAAACTATTAAAAACATAAAAACTTGTGTAACCTGTTGCTTAGATATTATTAAATTGAGCTTGTAGTTCACGTGTCGATTTGTGTTCACGTAGCCAAGATCGCTTTAATTGGGCTTGGCTATTGTAAGTGTTTTAAGAGCGCGTAACAAATAAGTGTTTGGACTGTTAATAAAACTGCCGGACTTGAACGTCCTAGCATATTAACCTAAATCATTCGTGGGGATTTAATTAAAGTAGAAAACTTACGGTTTCGCCGTACATTAAAATTATTGCAGGATTATTTCAGTATGTTCAAATACATTTTACTATTTGGTAACCAAATTTTCGTTAGTATTCATCTCCAATTACGTGTCATTGGTACAGCAGCTCTCGTCTGAAAAGTCGTAAGCATGAGTAAGAATAAGGACATCAGCCAAGACCTTCGCGAAAGTTTAGTGGAGCTCCATAATAAAGGTTTGGGATATTGGAATATATGAGCACAACTGTGCGTTCCTATAGCCTTGGATGGAACCATAATACGGATTTGGAAATGCTGGAATACGACTCTCAGCAAGCCTCGATCTGGCCGTCCATGGTACAACCGTGTTCTTCGGAAATGTGTCTGAACAGTAGATCAGAGGCCTCAAAACACTCGAAAATAATTGAACGATGATCTCAAGGCATCTGGAATCGAAGCCAGCTAACACAAAATCAGCAGGGCACTACGCCGCGAAATCTTCGCTCCCGCACCCATCGTAGGACACCTCTTCTCCAGAAATGACACAAGGCCAGGCTGAAATATGCCAACGACCATTTGAACAAGCCAGCAGCATTTTGGAACTCAGTACAGTGGTCAGATGAAACTAAAATCGAAGTATTTGGGAGAAACAGTACAACCATGTTTGGAGGCAACAAAACGAAGGATATAAACCAAAACGCACCATACGCACAGTTAAGTTTGGAGGTGGCTCAATCATGGTGTGGGGATGTTTTAGCTCATCAGGGGTAGGTAAACTTCACATCATTGAAGGAATCATGAATGGCAGGTAATACCATGAAATATTGAAAGAGCAACTCCTACCTTCAGCTCGTTTGTTAAAATGGAAACGTGGATAGACCTCCCAACAAGACAATGATCCAAAGCATACTGCAAACAAAACCAAAGAATGGTTGAGGATGAAGAAGTTAAATAATCCCCGGACATGAATTTGATCGAAAACTTGTAGAGTGAATTGAAATTGAAGATTCAGAAGAGAGGTCCCAACAATATCACTGAACTCAAAGAAATTTGCATTGAAGAATGGAATGACATTACACCCGAAACATGTGAAAGGCTGGTAGTGAACTACTCTAAACTCTCGAAGCCATAATTAATAACATCGGCTATGCAACGAAGTATTAATGTATGTACATCTTGAAATGTGTTGTAAACTTTTGTTCACCTATTTATCATACATGTTCCAATATATTTTTTCTATTAAATATTTGTTGCTTTTAGATGTTTTATAACTTTTTTTACTATTGCTTACATATGGCCAGATTTTCGTAATTGAACGTGGTCTAGAAATGTGGAATCTGACTATTCAATCAAAGAGTTGTTTTATTTTGCCTCCCACTATATGTCTGATGGATGGCTTTGCGAGAGAGCGACTTAACACCAACGACCAGTGTCTTCTAATCGGTGGAAGTATAACATCTTGGCTAAGATAACTTTCGCGAGCAGTTGTAAAAGAACCTTTAAGCTTCTCTGAAGTTTAACAGTTTGCCTGGCAAGTCGTTTTACCGTTTCATTTCATAATAGGCTAGGCCTCGATCAGGGCTATGTCTGCAAAAAAATTCCGTAGCGTACAATTTGGTTGATAAAATCAATTTCGTTTCAATAATGAATGAATAAGAAAGCAGTAAGAATACCTTACAGCACATCATTATTTTGGGATATATTTCGTTCCTTCAGTAAATAGTTACAACAGACTATTGGCTGGTATTAGGTGCCCGAAACGTTAATGAAATGGAGTGTTATTCAGTAACCCTTACGTTCTCATTTGCACTACGTCCATTCGTACTTTGTTCTTCTTATGTGTAAATTAAGAAATAGTTAACAGTATTTTATCATTGAATTATCGTACATTGGTTTCAGATTTTACATGAAATAATTCAATAGTTACATTATATCTTTCGGAAGTTATTCTTCTTTAATCGAATTATCTTTAGAAACTTAAAAATGTAGAAAACAGTTAATTTTGAAATCATATTTATTAGAATTTCACAAGGGATAATATTAAAATGTCAAGAGGGAATCTATTCATTCTGTAAAACGTTTCGAAAACAAGCTCCATTCTAAGTGAGTCAATCTGTAAAACTTTGAAAAAAGGAAACATTAAGTCAAATCTAAAGAATCTAGGTCGCAGCACTGTTCGCCTTCACTGCGAACAGCGCTGCAACCGCATAGCAGAGGGCGATTTTAAAATTTTACTTACTGCTCAGAATGATTTAGGCTTGCACATTTTAGAGTCCCTGTGCATAGCTAAAAAACGTTCTTAATAGTACTAATAGCTCATTTCCGTTGCAAATTTATAAGTAGATTTATAATGAAAACTTAGGTTCTTTAGATTTTACTGAATTTTTCTTTTTTCAATTTTTTTACAGATTGACTTACTGAGGATGGAGCTGGTCTCCGAAACGTTTTACAGAATGAATAGTTTCTCTCTAGATATTTTAATATTAGACTTTGTGAAATTCTTATTAATTTGATTTCAATACTAACTGTTTTCTTCGTTTTCAAGTTCACATTGTATGTTGTAACAATTGATTGATTTTATATTAGTTTTAGCCTCCCTTACCGAAACAAAGATGTTTAAAGGGAAGAAAAATGAAAGCACCATTTAGTATGAAAAAGATAAGGGAACGTAGAATCTATGCACAAGGTGAGTTTCCGCACAGGATCACGTGCACATAGAAACCGTCACTTATGAAGGAAGGTTATGAAACAAGATAAAAGTTGAAGAAGAAAGTCAAAGGTGCTGAAAAACAGGACAACAGTGAACCGAAAAGGGATGGACTTCAACAAAACAAAAAACTTTTTATTTCAACAAAACCAAGGCCAACTTAACTCTCAGATATTCTCCTCCTGGGAGCGCTAATTCCCATGGGTTCAATAGTTGTATCCCCTTAAGGGGTTCAAGTACATAAATCCAATAAGAGAAAGGTATAACAAATAACATCCATGAAGCGCAGTTTTGGGGCAAGCATGCCGCAGAGAACACACCCGCGTGAGCCAAGCGGCCGCATAGGCGAGCAGGGCAGCCACCTCCCCACCCAGACCCCGGCGCTGGGCTGCCACGAACTGCAGCGTGTACAGCGCCACCGCACGAAACGAGGACACGTCTGCGCCGCCCCACTGCACCAGATCTGCCGGGCAGAACATGATCACAGAAGTTCAATTACGAGAAATACTTACGTAACACAGAAAAACTTGGAAACGGATATAGATGTGCTGCTAGCACTCATAATTCCGGTCTACTTAGCACATAGCACTAATAGTTTATTCAACAAGCAATTCCTGTTTTGTTACAAAAATTGCAGTTTTCGTCTCTTGCATTTCCGCCAACTGAAAGGAAAAATAATCGATCAAGGAAGGGCGGACATAGCGCCACCGGAATCAAAGGAAATGTATATACTGCTTTTTTCAAAGTTTTTGAACCATTCATATTATTTCAAATACAGTAATATCTCTACATCCAAAATTCATTCGTTCCGAAGAGGCTTTCGTATCGTTATTTTTTCGTAATATGGGGGCAGTTTTACATGTAAATCTTCCAATTCGTTACAAGCCCTAAAAACACTACATTAAATTTTATAATGAAGCCTTACTGTACTAACCAAAATGAAATACAACCAAATACTGTAATTTGAACTATTCAATCCCTAACCAAACACTCAACAGCATGTCAGCCTCAAATTTCTTGATTATCTCCAGCTTCGTTTCTAAAGAAAGCATCCTCTTCTTCTTTCTCTGAATATCAGTAACATTCTTGGGCCATGGCTAATAAAGTACAAGTTGAATAACGCTACACGATAAGTAACAGCATAAAAGCGAAATCACCAATACGAATCCGATATGAACGATAACGCCGAAACGAAATGGTCGAGGAATTTCGACATGTCGATGCATCATGGGATAGATGCTGACCAGTAGGAGAGCAGTATCTTAAGGTGATAACTAGCATCAGAGTATGGAGATAACTAATGAGAGAGCAGGACGATAGTGCTGAGTTTACAGTTTGGCGGTGCACGAATTTTGAAATTTTTCTCGGCGGCCGGGTGAATCTTGCACTGCATCTTGCTTGTTTCATATCATGAAGGGATTTTCGTAATTTGAGGCAGAAAAATCTTCGTATCTCGCTTCGTATCATGAATTTTTCGCATCAAGAGGTACCAGCGTACTTTTATGCTTACATAATTAATCTAGGGTATTCTATAAATGTCTCACCCATCGCGAGGTTTGATAAGAAAGCGATCCTTGGCTTTAACCAACCTACTCTCCCAAAACTCGTGAATTCGAAACAACCCACTTCCTTAATTTTTAGAAACCAAGCAAATTAACTTACTGAGTACAGTCAGAAGTAAATGTCGAAAACTATCAAAATCAAAAAAAAATTTGTGATGAACCGTTGATGTATTTTTGAATTGCATGGTTTTATGAACATGTCACAAAAAAGTACGTTATTGGCAGATTTGCCTCAGACATCACTTTGCCCTGATGGCACCACAGCAACTTTAGTGCTACCCTCCAGCCTCTTCTTAATTCACAATTTTTTTGGTGACCGACCCCTCAGATCAGGGTATTTTCCTCGCTTTTATTGTGCCTCCAGTCAGTGGTTTTAAATCTAAACTTATTCTGGAAATTTCTTCATGCATTGTTGAATCAAAGATATTCGACTCTTGGTAAACGTATCCTCAAAAGTTTGTACATGAATACAATTTGAATGATTCACCTCACATACGAAAACAGAGAAGTTAAATAACTAAAATATACAGATATCCTGGGTGTCTCCCATGTTGGTTCTATCGAAAAGCAGTTAATTAGGATGAAAACAATTGATACCCCTTTCACTACTTCAGAACGTTTTGAAAAACACTAGTAGGAGAATTGGGTACATTAACGGCCCAATCGCGAAAAGACACAGGTGGACTAGATATCTGCATTTTTAGTGAATACTAAACAACCTTTAACAACCTTGTCCATAAAGATGAGTTGCTTTCTTCACTAGTGTAAAGGACATCAAATTTGGAAACAACACTTTTAATCTGGGTAAAACGTGATAAAAACAGCGAAAATTTCCCTGAACAAAGAATTGAATGCTAGTCTGGTTCTTTTGTTTCGTGAAGTGAAAAGGATTGGTAAAATTTTGACTGCTAGAGAATTGGTATTAATTTGTTATTTTTATTAATAACAGTATCATTTTAAATCTTTCCAGCTGCTATTTAAGGCCTCCGCTAAATCAAAATTTTCTGGATGACTATCGCCGGCCCACTTTCCGTTTACGTCCAGCTGCCCAAAAATTCGACTGTGGAAGCTATCTCCGCGTGCGCCAGAGGGCCAAATCGATAACTTTTGAAAATTTTCAACTATTCGGACACAAAAGATAGATTCAAATTAGATTAGGTCAAAATATGAAAGGTCACGCTAGGTTTAGGTAAGATAGATTTTGGTTCTTAAAAAATTATGAATACAGGCCGGGAACCTTAAAGCGACAAGGCCTATTTTTATTCTTATCAATAAAACATAAGTTCATGACTCCCTTGTCACAACAAAAACGACTCAAGGTAGCGGAAAGAATGGGCCTATTAGCATGAACTGTAAAAAGGGGGAATCTATGCACAAAGTCCCAAATATGATACTCTGCGTATAGAAACAGCAAGTTAGGATGCAAGTGGAAGAAAACACAAAGAACAGATAGTGGAGAAGGCGTAAAAATTAAAGGAAGTGGGCACAAATGATAGAAATCACGAAGGACTACCTATAGCCGAAGTAATCAAACAGTGAGGCAAAGGGTGCAGGGGTGCTTGATTCTTAAGAAAGCAATCACAAACAATGTGAGGATTGCCGAGTCTCAAAGCCAAGGTCATTACTTGAGGTCATGAAGTGAATCCTATACAAAAACGTTGGCAAAAGTGTATAGGTGAGCTGAAAAGCAAAGCATATCTCACCATCTCAAAATTACTTGCACCCTTGAAGTTTTGTAAAGTGTATGGCAGGGCATGAAGGGAATTATCCACAACGAGCTGTTAGGCAACAATCAAATCATGAGCGGCCTTCACTGATGAACCGGAAAGGAGTGATATTACCATAGCAATGCCAAACCGCTTGGTGCAAGGTGACTCAAACTCCTAAAAGGGTTTGGTTTGGAAATAATGTTCCATCTACACTATTTTATTGTTTTTTGCCTAATCACATTATTTTTTTAAAAGCATTCAGAATTATTTGGAGTCTAAAGCTCACTTTAGAAAAGTTAGAAATGAAGTTAGCTTCCTTTTTCAAATTAAAAGGATGTTTTATAATTCCAATCAAGGCTGACCCGTATCATCTCGTTCATTGTTTTTTCATATGCCTTATCACTAACACCAGGACGCAATGACGGTTACTCCCAGTCAAGCCGGTACCCATTTCCGACACCTGGGTAGAGTGGAGAATTGTAGCTGATTTCTCCCTTTTTCCAACGGGGAGAATCATCTGGCAGCATTGCCAGGATTCGAACTGGCGACCCTCTGCGTGAAAGGCGCGCGCTCTTAAGACGTTTCCTGCGATGGGTTAAACTGAAGTTCAATATTCAACACAAATGTCAAGTCAATTGTAGAAAGCAATTTTGACAATATCAAACTTCAACTGGATCGTGCCTTCATTTAGATTTCATTAAGCTTTTATAAAAATGGAGTTAGCGACTGCAGGTCGGTCAGTAGCATTATGGAAATCCATTCAGAGACCACTGGCGGGTCTCTTCGCAGGTAACGTGTTAACCACTCGACCACGGTAACCACAACTAAAGTTTAGCTCATTTACGGAATTATTAGGGCAGATGGGAAGATGTCATTGAAAAGAAGGGTGTTTATATTGTAAACTAATATATGTGTATTTCACGTTTTATTTTAGATTACATAAACCTGCTTGGAAAATACCCTCGGAAATCCGTTGTACGACTTGATCGCAAATTTTATTAAAACCGGGGCTTCTCAGCGGGTTTTAGACGGTTTTTAGCAGCAGTTGAGGAGCGTAACACCTACCGCTATAAGCTAAGCTCCAACAGCTATATTAAAATGAATCACTCGAGTTATCTAACCGATTTGTATAGCTTTTATGATAGGATCACCTAAGAAGTCCCTAGATTTACAATTCTGACGTTTCCGATGAAGGTAGGTTGCCTCAGCGATAATTAAGCTACTGGGACTTCTATCTTTTGTGCTAACTTTGCTTCTTCCAATTTTCAACCCTCTTGCCTTGATTGGATTCTAAATGTTTATTTTACTCACTTCAGAATGCCAAGAGAAAAATTTACTTACCCTAGCTTAGATTGTCAACGTTTTTTCCCCTAACCATAGCTAAAAAAAGGAAAGATGCATGTTCTCAAGAGTTACAAGAGGCCTCCACATGTTAATCAATAATAAACGTAAGGAAAATTTGTTTAAACGTCACGGCTAAAATTGCAGAATTCGCTCAGGTTCAATGAAAAACAGATACTAAGAAAATTGATCTACTCCGAGTCTTTCTGCCGCCAACGTCCCACTGAAATCGGTTTAAATTCTACAGTATCTCTCGTCCTTCGGTGAAATTAGCGAAGTTGAAAGCATGTCAGCAAAACAACATTGTTTCAACGAGAAATTGACTGTATGCATGAGAATTACTACGCAACTCAGACTGGTGTATATAGAGTCCAATATCCGTGAACGGCAATGCACCATATCACCATGGATAACTGACAACTGACACTTATGCTGGAAACCGGAGTCACTGAAATGTGCCCTAAATTAAACTTTTATATTCATACCATTTAAACAGCACAATCACTGGGCAAATACTTTGCAGCCCTTCCCAGGCCACAAAGCGTCATCCAGCTGTGCACTTCCCACGTGCACACTTCTCTACACTCTCTCGTCAGTGCGGGACCAGTCGCTGGATGAGTGTTTCTTCAAGGACTCGACTCGTCGAATACCTGACTTCTTTAGCAGACCTCACCACCACTGACAAATCTAATCGACATGCTCACAATCTGGCCAAACAGTATTGAACTAAAAACCCTTTACACACAGACCAGCGGGGAGCAAAACATAAAAACAGACAAGGAGCAGATTCCTAGAAGCCTCACCTATGATCGTGTTGAGAACAGGGACCACAACGGCTGTAAGATGCACCGTGCAACTCAGGAGCTCTCCCAATGCCTGCATGCCGACATCCAGCATTTCCTCGGCCTCCGCCGTGCAGTAACGCAGCAGAGCTCCACACCATTCCACACACTGATATGCTCCACAGTCAATTTCATACTTGATTTCGTAATTAATAAAAGATAAATAACACCATTAACAGAGTTCACCTTTAAGATAAATTGCAAACTTAAATATTAACAACAGTGCACAGGCAGCAGCTACTGAGAAAAAAGACTTAATGGAACCTAATGACAATAAACGCATTCATACTTCAAGAGTATTTCATAGTCATCGAACCAATTAATTAAAAACATTTCCTTGTAACATGACGAATGCTTCATCTTTTTAGCACAGGACTCAGCTGTTATTTTACCTACGAGTAGAAAAAAAAGAGACTCACAATTGACAAGATGGAATGGTAGTCAACGGACACGGTAGAGACGGCAGGACTGAGTCCCATGAAGTGGTAGGTCTTGAAAAGAGAAACAGTGCGTCTGAGGTGGGCGAGTAGCTCTGACAGCGCGGTATACGCGTCATCCACGACGGATGGGTCGAAGCAAGACTCCGCGCTGCCCCCCACAGTGTTGTGCTCGTGCTGTCACATACCAATCTCTTGAACTTCAAAACTTGAGCAAATAAGGGTCGCAAAAAAGTCCGTAAGGCTGACAAATGAACCAATGCAATGTCTACTGGCCTAAATACTTCCATGAGAACTGCAGTTAGCACTTTTCTACCTCAGATAATCATAAAATTTTATGTTTCACAGAATTCACATTTCACACAAAATTCCACCAGGTCATAATCCGTAGCTTTCATTTCTGTTTGAAATCGTCGACTCAAATATACTGTATGTACACATGTCTTACTTCATATGCTCCTCAGACGATCAGAAAAAAATCAGCCCCTTTCTTCCGTCACCATAAACGGTTGTGATTGCCAATATTGTAAACCAAGTCAATCTCTTATTATTTTAATACAATTGTAATTATTCCTAAAATTATACAAGTCCATGACTCCCTAGCCACAACAAAGGTAATCTCAAGAAAGCGAAAAGAAAGGACCATTCAGTATAGACAATAGAAAACGGGAAATCAATGTACTCGGTGTATTGTCGTACAGAATACCCTGCGTATAAAAACAGTAAAATAATAAAAAAAAACAGTCGATAGTTAAAAATGTATTAAAACTGAAAAATGCGAAATGGATATGAATACCAGATGCCTCAATGGCTTATTTATATCTCAGATAACCTAATGGTCAAGGACATGGAAAGTTGTACTAGGATGCCGATCCTTGTTACTGTTGTAGCATGGAATTGACAAACCTGATTCACCTTAATCTAGTGCCTATCCAATGCTCTCTGAGGGGTTATAATAATTGACACCCTAGTGGAAATGAGTAGATCATGTTTATGATGACGCTAGGATCGTGACGTCCAACTCCAAGTGACTTTCAGTGAAGTCAAATCATTTCACCAAGTCAGGGAAAATTAAATTAAATTTACCGCTAGGTAAAAGCTAGTTATAAATATCATCTCATCGACAAAAGGTAAATTAATTCTCCCATCGTAATAAATTTAAAAGACTAAATTAGATTATGTGTTAGTTTAAGCTTCCCAAAACACTAAAAAAACGTATCGAAGAGATGAAGGCACCATTTGGTATGGAGATAAGGGAATGCGGAATCTATGCAGAAGGGACATAGAAACAATAAGTGGAGAAAGAAATTCATGAAACAAGAAAAAAGTTGAAGAAGAAAGTAGTAGGTGCTGAAGAACAGGACAACAGTGAACCAAAGAAAGGTGATCCTTAACACAACAAAAACCTTTTATTTCAACAAAAAGAAGGCCTTCCTAACTCTCAGCTCAGACCTTCACACGTTTTACCCCTGGGAATGCTAATTACCATAGATACAATAGTTGTACTACAATCAGGGGCAATAAATTTAAAAAGCAACTGCATTTACCGGTGTTACTTTCAAGCACTACCTTGCCGTCACTTTCAAGCCCAACCATGCCATAGCTTAAAATAACTTTTAAACACTACCATGCCATAACTTAGCACCACGACGCTGTGACTTTTAAATACTAACATGGCACAGCTCGAATACTACCTGGCCTCAACATTTGAAAACCACTACACGACTGCTCTTAAATGCTGCCGCGCTTCAGTTTTGCAGAGCTAACACAGCACGGGATTTCACGAACAGAACCATTAAACAATTTTGCGCATAATTTGTTTTACATTTTTAATTCGGCTTCTTCCAATCAAACCCAAATTGACCAAAGTAACCGCGCAAACGCAGTTAACGTGTAGACAAACGACCTAATCTTGGTAAAATTATCGAAATAGAGGTTACCCTCTTGACCTATACAAAACGGCTTGACTTGACAGCCCATCTCTCGGCACACTTAATCAACACTTCGACCGCAACGTGACCAGCCGGTTGGCACGGAGGGAATACTCATTATGCTGCTGATCGACCAGTAGTCACCAACTCAATTTTCATGAATACTTAATCAAAACTAAATAAAGGGACGTTCTAGATAATGTTTGCTATTTTCAAAATTGCTAACTGCAATTGACTTTAAATTTGAGTTGTATACTAAACTTAAGTTGAACTCATCGTGGACAACGTATTACAGAAACTTCCTAAGTAATCGGCGTATCTATGGATCAGGCTCAATTGGTCGCTCGTACACTCCTGATCAAATGTTTAAGATCACTTGAAAATTTAGAAAAATGCCAACTTTTCAGTGATAAATAATTAAATGCGTTCATCTAGGAATCGGTAATTACTAAAGGTAAAAGGTGAGAATGACAAAAAATAACAATTGCAACAATTTATTAAGAAATCAACACTTTAAGGGCAATTTCCGGCACTTTAGATTAGTTACAGGTTGGCACTGATACCGTACAGGCTTCACCATGCCCAAAGCAAGAAAACTTTCCGAATTTGAACGTGGTCGAATTGTCAAACTGCACAAGCAAGGCTTGTCGAAACGCGCAATCGCAGTTGAGATTCACCGCAGTAAAACTGTAATTTGCAACTTTCTAAAGGACTCAGAGAATTATGGAACAATAAAATCTAGTGGTAGACCGAAAAAAATTCCACCTGCATTGGGTAGGAGAATAAAACGGGTGGTTTCTCAAGACAGATGACGGTCTTCCAAGCAAATTAAGGCCCTCACAGATGCTGATTGTAGTGCAGTAACGATCATGAAGCACTTACGACAAAAAGGCATGAAGAACAAAAAGCGTCTACAAGGTCCTCGGTTGCTTCAACGTCACAAAGTGGCCCGTTTACAATTTGCTCGTGAGCACCAAACATGGGACGCTGAGAAATGGTATCAAGTTTTGTTTTCTGATGAGAAAAAATTCAATATGGATGGCCCTGATGGCTTCCAACGGTACTGACAAAGAAATCCCTCCTGAAATGTTTTCTACGCGCTCCGTGGAGGTGGAGGCTCCGTTATGGTTTGGGGCGCATTTTCCTAGAGGAACCATGGAGCTTCAGGAGGTGCAGGGTCGTCTAACAGCTGCTGGTTACGTCGGAATGCTGCAAAGATCTTTTTCAGCAGAAGGTCCTCGTCTGTGTGGTGATGGATGAATTTTTCAGCAGGATAATGCAGCAGTCCACACCACCCGCAAGACTACAACTTTCTTTCAAGAAAATGGGGTCACTGTTTTGCGTCATCCAGCATGTTCGCCGGACTTAAACCCAATAGAAAATGTTTGGGGGTGGATGGCGAGAGATGTTTATGGAAATGGTAAACAATTTGCGTCAGTAAACGAACTTCGTGCTGCCATCTTCAGGAGCTGGGACAACATTCCTCGAGCCCTCATGGAAACCCTAGTTTCTAGTGTGCCACGAAGAATTTCTGAGGTTATGAACAAGAATAGAGGCAGTACTCATTACTGAGTTCAATGTTTTGCTCACCTCAACGTCGTTGAAGAAAGATTCCTATGATTTTTGTATGTGGTCTTATCATTTTGATCAACTGAAAAAGTCATTATTCATTAAAAGTGTTGATTTCTTGATAAATTGTTACAATTGTTACTTTTTGTCTTTCTCACTTTTTACCTTTCGTGATTACCGATCCCTAGTTGAATGCATTTAACTATTTATCACTGAAAAGTTGGCATTTTTCTAAATTTTCAAGAGGTCTTACCATCGAATAAGGAAACAGACAACACCTCAATGACTATTGCCAATGACATTTCTTAACCCTAAATTTGACCGGAGTCACTCGGCACGGGTTCCAGGAAAAACGCAACTGTCTCACAAACATACTTGACTTCTTTGGAGAACTAAACAAAATTTTACGTACTACGAACATCATTTATCTTGACACTCGGAAAGCTTTCAATAAAATTCTTTACGAAAAGCTTATGGGGAAAGTGGAAGAACATGGTATTCAAGGGAACGAAATACTCCCGATAGATATGAAACTAGCTCCCTGGTCGCACCCAAGGAGTTACGATTCACGAGCAATTTAGTGATTGGACACGTATGATTTCGAGGGTTCTCCAAAGGAGCGAATTAAGCCCAGTTCTCTTCATCCTATATATTTACGACCTAAATCTCGGAATCATCAATAAAATGAACAAAATCACGAATGACACAAAACTTAGTAACACAGCGTACACCAATATATTCGGAGTTACCATTCAAGCACACTTTCACTGTCTTTTCCTATGACAGTTTTTTAACCGTCTTCAATAGTCTGAAATACATTCGATTCTAGATTGAAAGTAATAAATCGCACATCAGACATACTATGAATAATACCCCAATTGGAGTAGCAGATCAACCTACAGAACATGGTGTCACTATCACGATTTTACGTTAGTTTAAGCCTCCCTACCCGCTACAAAAAAGAGCGTATCAAAGAGAGGCACCATATAGTATGGAGATAAGGGAATGCAGAATCTATGCAAAAGGGGCATAAAAACATTAAGTTGAGAAAGAAGTTCATGAAACAAGATAAAAATTGAAGAAATAAATAGGTGCTGAAAAACAGGACAGCAGTGAACCGAGAAAAGGTAGTCCTTAACATTACAAAAAACATTTTATTTCAACAAAAAGAAGGCCAACCTAACTCTTAGCTCGGGCCCTCACACATTTTTCCCCGGGAGTGCTAATTTCCATAGATACAATAGTTGTATCCCCCTCAGGAGAGGTGTCATTATCAATAGAGATGTCAAGGATAAAAATAAAATTGAGCGCAGAATGCTAGCAGAATTCTCGGCTTCATAGAAAGAAACTTTAATGACCTCTTCATCATACTACCCTCTAAAAAGAACTAGTCCAACCTCGTGTAAGACGTACAGTGCAACTCCAGTCTGATGCAAGATTTCAATAAAATGGAAAATTTAGCGTAAAACAACGAAAATGATTCTGAAACTCCGTAACCTCAGCTTTGAGCGATGTCTCCAACTGGCTAAACTTATTTCTCTTGCAGACAATGTCGTTAAGTAAATTAATAGAGACTTACAAAAAGACTTCAATATATTGCCTGATACCACCCTAGATGAGCTTTTCAACCCACGACTATGTCCAAATCAGAAGTAGTCAGATATTAGACAAAATTTTCAGCCGTTTAGGTTCCTAACTTCATTCTATTTAGCACATTGACTCTGTATTGGTACATATGTGTACCAGTAGGTGCATTGCTCGTTTACGCACGATAAACGAAAAGCATTTCAACTATTTTACTAGATTTATCGAAGACAAATTTAAATTTTTCAACTTTTCAGATATTTTAGAAGTGTAATCAAGCAGTTGGCTTTGCAATACTGCTTCTTCCAACCTAACCAACTGTAGCAGCCGCTCAAACGCCCTCAACGTGTAAAAATTGTTAAAATCTTGAACCAGCCCTCAGAAAATTTTATCTCTGTTAACTCAGTGAAAACCTTTAAAGGGATTGCCAACAATTACTGTGTTACAATTCCTCGTTCGTCTAAAACATAAGGGGTAACCAGCATTTCTACGAAATTTACAAATCTATTAGCGTGATTGATTGGGCACTGTCAGACACCGCATTAACAAATGCGATATTTTTACGATTCTATTGGTACTCCGTAACACGATTGTAGCGTCAACTTGGCATGAAGACGAGCATTTCTTTCAGCGCCTCTAACATTACTGATAATGCTAATCCTCTGGAGCATGGTCATTATGCTAAGCGAGATGCTAAGAAAACTGTCAAAACACGAAACCACACTTTATGCAACTACCGCGTATTGAAAAATTGCATCTTGTACTGGTGCTTTTACTTGTAAACTGATCTTTATAGACATGATTCTCAGGTGTCTGAGCGTGATTCATGCATGACAGAACGAGTCTGGGGGAGGAGCCCAAAATGAGGCCACTTGGCTCGTTTGTTTCAATATTCTATTTTAAGTGCTGAGGCAATAACAGTTGAACGAAGGGACTAAGCACCGGCTCTCACCTGTAGGAGGAAGGCGTAGTAGGCAGTGAGCATCCCCACAGCAGCTGTACTACAAGCGTCTGCTCCGCTTTGGTTGGGCAAATGAGGACACCGGATCTTCCACTCTGTCACGCAGATAATAGTGTTTAAATGAGGGACAAATTGTTACAGCTACTGTACATAAACCATTAACTTAAAACGTACATAGACCATTAACTTAAAACGGAACAATGTGACAAATGTCGGCAAATGACCTTGAGCTGCTGCTACTCGATCGTTCAGTGAAAAATTTGGACAATCTGGCCATGCACTTCTATGTTAAGGGTTAGTATTACGTTATCTGCGTTTGCGCGGTGGCTACGGTTGTCTTAATTAGGTTACAGGTAGCCGAGTTTAAAAAACCGTAAATGTTATTATAAACGCCCTTTTTTCGTCAATAGATGCGGTTTTAGGCCTAGGAAGAACTCATTTTAAACCATCCCTGAATTTTTCGTGTTTATTTTTGTAAGAAAGATGTATACGCAAGTTGAGGATCTCGGCATGGGTCTTCCTTTAGGGCCTACGCTTGCCGATATTTTCATGTGCCATTGGGAAGTAAAGTGATTGGCAGATTGTCCCTCGGAGTTTACTGAATTCTATCGTAGATATTTTGACGATACCTTTTTATTGTTTAGAGACCCTAGCCATGCACCTATGTTCGGGGGTTATTTAAACTCCCAGCACTCCTCTATAAAATTCCCAATTTAAATCAAAATCAATCTTTGTGTCTCTTTTTTTGGATTCTAAAATAACTAGGAAAAGACAGGTGGAGAGTGAGGCAAGAGTGAAAGATGCAAATGGTAGGTTGCTAACGGAGGGATCTGATGTGCAGAGTATTTTGAGGAACTGTTGATCATGAGGGATGAGGGTTGCGAGAGTGGTAGCTGTTGGAAGAGATGTCAGAATGCCTGTGTTTGGAAAAGTGAATAGTCGTCGAATAAAAAGTGAAGAAGTGAAATGTACGTTGAATATGATGAAAAATGGGAAAGCTCCAGGTAAAGATGGCTGTACGGTTGAATGTCTTGAGAAAGAAAGGAGGATAGGCGGTTGTAGAGAGGTTGGTACGTCTGTTTAATGTGTGTTTTGATGCTAATAAGGTGCCTGTAGATTGGAGTAGCACGTGTGTAGTTCCGTTGTACAAGGGGAAAGGTGACAGGTATGAGTGCAGTAATTCCAGAGATATAAGTCTACTGAGTGTCGTTGGGAAGCTGTATGGAAGGGTTTTAATAGGAAGAGTGAGAGTAATGACGGATGGTGTGCTAGCTGAAGAACAATGTGTTTTTAAGTGGTAGAGGTTGTGTGGATCAAATGTTTGCTGTGAGACAGGTGTATTGGGCATTTATGGATCTGGAGAAGGCGTATGACAGGGTTGACCGTGAGGCATTATGACAGGTCATGGAGTGGGTGGGAGACTGTTGAAAGCTATCAAGAGTTTCTACATTGATAGCAGAGCATGCGTGAGAGTAGGGAATGAGGTGAATGACTGGTTTCCAGTTGTGACAGGGATATGTGATCCGTGATTGTTCAATATGTTGGTTTATTTGATTCTCGCAAATCAACTAGACATCATTGGAGAAGTAAACCGAATTTTCGACAATACGAAAACCGTAGACCCCATAAATTTTGACTTAAAGAAAGCTTACAATGAAGTTCCCTACAAAAGAGTCATAGCCGAGGTATAAGCCCATGGTTTTAAGGGAACTAATCTCTATGGATAAGAAACTAGCTCATTGGTCGCACTCAGAGAGTAGCTATTTACGAGCAATGCAGTGATTAGACATGATTGCAGGGGTTCCCGAAGAGAGCATTTTAAATTTATTACTCTTCGTCATCCCTATCAACGACCTTGACCTCGAAATAATCAGAAAAATTGACAAATTCAAAGATGACACGAAAATCTATCCCAGGGCGTTTACCAAACAGGGCAGAATTACTATTCAAGCAGACCTTACGATGTTCTCCAATGGACCAACCCCTAGCAAATGTGCTTTAATATCGGAAAACACTCAATAATGCACGTTAGAAGTAATAACAAACACGTTTTATGCACCATGAATGACATTCTAATCAACGTAGTAGACCAATCAAGATTTTTGTTTTACTATCACCAAAGTTCTCAAGCATGACAAGTAGAAAAAAGCGTCCAGAATGCGACCAGAGCTTTTAGCTTCATTGCAAGAGACTTTGACTAAGTCAATAGACATCATCCTACCCCTCCAACGACCTCCGACCACATCTAGAAAATACAGGGCAGCTCAGGTCTGTCACCTTACAACGAGATGTCGCCTAAATGGAGAGAATTCAAAGTAAGGCAAAGAGCATGATTCTAGAAAAAACTTACTCGTATTTTCCGTTACGAGCGACGTCTCCGACAGACTAAACTCATTTCCTTTAACCAAAAAAATTGCGAAGTCAACTAATCGAAATCAACAAACATCCTATACGGTTACCTGATTTTACTCCAGAAGGACTTTCCGGGAGAGTGTAGGTGGTTTTTCACCACGTCAACTGAGCACGTTTGCTGATAAGTCACGGCGTTGCTACGTAAGCTCCTTAGTTCCTTTATTACTGTATAATAATTGCATGGGCCCTAATCGGCCCCAAAAATAAATTAAAAAAAAAAAAAATAAGGACGTTTACCTTTTTTATTTCGTCTCTTTTGAGAAGTACCAATTTTAGGGTTTCAAAATGCACTTCTACGTCAGTTTTTAGCTGCAGTTATGACATGCGTATCATTGGATGCGGAAAGACTGGCAATATGTAGACGGTTCAATATTTTTGAATTTTATCTTCGATCAATTTGCGTTTTCTATTTGAACACCAAATTTCATGGTTCTAGGTCCAATAATAATTTATTTTTAAAAAGAAGTTTGATTTTCTTAAAGGCATTGGGCACATCAATTCTCGCAGTGATCTAATTCGACACTC
>JACJUY010004112.1:0-10014 GCA_014220935.1 Platorchestia sp. MABIK | reverse complement strand
TCTCACGCCGGTATCTCGTGGGACACTGAAAGCAGACACAGACGTGCAGACGACACTGAAAGCAGAAAGAAGAGTATTTCTGTAACTGAAAGTCCTGACGTGATACAGCAAAACGGTTATGATTTTTGAAATAAGCGTACCCGAATTAGTCTATATCAAATTACACATCTCCAGTAAAAAATTTTTTTGAAATTTGTTATTCAGTGTTATTCACTGCATTGCACAGAAGATTGACGGAAACCGGCAGTTTTAGTGTAAACGGAGTAGACGTTGGTCGCCCAATAAACTATCATCGAGAGCAAGAAGTGTTGGAACATTTCTGTAGAAACCCGCGTACGAGCACCAGTGCCGCAGCAGCATCTTTGGGTATTCGTGACCATAGTACAGTGTGGCATGTATTGAACCGGAATAATTTTCATTCATATCACTTCCAGAGAGTCCAGGGTCTCCTTCCCGTTGATTATGGTCCTCGTGAGCGATGTGAGCAGTGGTTTTTAGATCGGGGGGTAGAAGATGCCAATTTTGCAAAGTGTGTGCTGTTTACGGATGAAGCAACCTTCAGCCAAGATGGAATTTTTGATTATCATAACTTTCACTCATGGCAGCAGAACAACCCTCATGTCATCCATGAACGTCATCACCAACATCGCTTGACTGTCGATGTGTGGGCAGGTATCGTGCACAATCAACTCATTGGTCCATACATTCTGCCATAGCGTCTTGCTGGAGATGTGTACAAAATCTTTCTTGAAGTCCTTCCTGGTTAATTGGAAAATGTGCCATTAGGTATTCGTAGACGACTTTGGTTTCAACACGATAGAGCTCCGGCACATTATGCTCTAAATATGCGACGGTTTCTTGACCAACAATTTCCAAATCGATGGATTGGTCGTCGTGGTGCTGTGTCCTGGCCACCGAGATTACCTGATTTGACTCCGTTAGATTTTTTCTTATGGGGGCACTTGAAATCTCAGATTTATGCGACACCTGTGGAGTCGGAAGAAGACCTTGTCGCTCGAATTGCAGTCGCTGCTGGAGAAATCGCTGACAACCCGGGAATGTTTGGCAACGTACGCAACTCGCTTCGAAGAAGGTGTAGTGCGTGTATCGATGTTAATGGTCGAAATTTTGAACACCTACTTTGATGCGTTACTTTCTATTATTTATTAAAGTACCTCATGTTATTTAACGTTTTTCATTACCCTCGTGTGTTATTATTGAACATTAGTGTATGTGGTTAACTAAGATCGCCGTGAGTTCATGAACCGCAGCATTAAAAACTGCTAAGCCCAATAATGAAAAAACTTAGCGTTTTTCGATATTTTTTTACTGATGAAAAAGTGTTTAAATTTGTATTTTCTACCAGTAGCCGAAGTTTGTACCAAGAGTTTCACCAACACCCTGTATACACATACGAATATATATGTTTATATATATAATGAACATTAAATCTGAAATATAGCATTACATACCATTAACATATTTAAAAAAAAAATTAAAAGTGTAAAGATAAAAAACAAGTATATTTCTAGATATAAACACATATTTGAGTATACTACTGCGTAAAAATGGAAACAGAATCAACTGGAAAGGCAATAGATGTACACGTTGTGCGTCTGCTTAGGCTACGCGAGATCAGCTTCATGGCGTAGCGGTCTGCAAGACGGGCTATGATTGGCGCGGAAATAAAAGACAGCCAATAACAGGCCCCCATTTTGATATCTGGCTTGTGATTGGTGCTTTCAATATTCAAATCCGATGAACCTCTCTGTCTGTTTGAAACAACGTGCTACGTGGTTCAGATCGATTTCCGCTGTCTAGTGATTTTTGAGTGTGACTTTATTTCAGCAATAATGAACAGTATTGTAATGGGATGGTTAAATAGTTGTACAGGGAGGGTTTAAAAAGCCTAAATGAGCATAAAAATAAATGTAAAAATCGGCGATCCCACTTCGTGGAAATACTCCTTCCGCGAAGGGGTTTGGAACGCACCAGCTGCGATACACGAGGGAACACTGTAGAGCATTTACAACTAAACTTTCAACACGGAATAAACCCTTGAGGGAAATACAACTATTGTATCCATGCAAATTAGCGCTCATAAAAGTCTCGAGCTAAAGGTTAGGTAGCCCTTACTTTTGTTGAAATAGAATTTTTTTTTTTAATTTTGTTATGGATATTTGTTTTTGGTTCACTGCTGTCATGTTTTGACGCACTTATTACTTTCTTCTTCAATTTTTTAACTGTTTCATGAATCTCTTGCTCAACATACTGCTTCTATTTATCTTGAGCAAAAATCCCTCTTTCCCTTATCCATACTAAATGGGGCCTTCCTCCTTCTTTTCTTTGGAACACCTTTGTTGCGGTTAGGGAGACTAAAACTAACATCTAATTTAAACTAGATAAGAAAAGTCAAAATTTAGGACAAATTAATACTTAGATTACAAATGGGACTAAATAATTATTATTACATTATTAATAAAGGAAAACCGCACACACTTCTCGCTAACGCCCTCCGCAGCGAACGCTCGCCATGAGACCCACAGTCGTAAACGAAGCAAGAGTAGTCCCCACTCCCAGTCAACTTCACCCAACGGCAAGTCATCAACACAGGAGCTCGCCACCTTGTGCCTGAACCACAGTTTCCCAACGCCAGAAACAGCATAACGAGCGTCACTTCCAGGCCCCTAAAAATCTGCGATACAAAATCTCAGATGCACTACCAGTAGCACCAATCACGTCTTTTAAGCTAAATGAACCATTTAACTATGTAAATCATTCACTCTTGTCGTTGTTTTTCAGTTGAGTATCACTTTCTAAATATAACATTCATGAATCACAATATAAAGAGGAAGTGATTGATATTCGAATTCATACCAGAAAAACACGGTGTGAAAACAGGAAAATTGTAAATACTTTCAAAACATGTAACTATTCTTCGCACACGCGGCTCATATTTAGGTATCACGCTTTTAAGACTGCCTGAATATTTGTGCTCCTATACTTCGCACATATATTTCAATTCGTCAATTTACCCTGGAAAATTCCATCAATGCCAAACTCATTTTGAATCATAGAATCTGTGAAATTAACTTCAATGAGAATTGTGATTTTACGCCTCTCGACACTAAGTAGCATACGATTTCTTTAATAGGAACAAGCACCCGAGCTTTTGAGAACTAGAGAGTGCAACATGTTGGTCGCAGCAAGAACCACTAGGAAAGTGCTAGAACAGGCTGGCATCAAGGCATTGGGGGCAATTGATAATTAATACATTTTTTCTTGGACTTTTCCAAGTTCTAGCATGGTAATTCCCTTTTTCATTATGTTCAGCTTCAGTTCTCATCTCTGGCTTTAGCATTTTTCTGGCGAATCGGTCACTCACGGCGGTTGTTAAAACGAAAGCATTCTCAAATTAAGAGTGAACAAAATCTCAAACCTTGATGGCGGAAACTTTCTTTGGTGGCTCTATTTCACCATAAATTTTTATACTAGATTACGAGTTAGTTTAAACTTACCAGACCTCAACAAAAGTGTTCCCAAGCGACGCAGAACAACGTCACCATCTAGTTTGGAATTTAGGAATAGGGGACTCTATGCAAAAAGTGTGTTCCCACACCTTCAGTTTAGAAAGTGCACGATTGGAAAAAAATTATGAAAACACTATTAAAGTTGAAGAGAATAATACTTGTAGAAAAAGACAACAAAATGCACGAAAAAATGATCCGAAACACAACAAAACACATACCATACTTCAAAAAAAGTAGACCTACCCAACCTTAAGGACACGGTTGGGTCAGTTCTCGACGGATTTTTCTGAAATTTTCACGTAAGTGTAAAATGATGCGGTATTTCTTTTTAAACTCATTTATTTTTTTTTCGTATATTTATAAAATGTATGATTTTTTTTGAAAACCCTGAAAAAGTGGGTGTTGCAGAAAATGATTCATCGCCTACAATTTTGAAGTCACAGAACTGAAAAAAAAATTTCTAAGTAGCTAATTTTCTTGTCTAGAGATCCAGTGCAAAAGTTTTTCGATAATTCGATCCTTTGAATTTTAAGAATTTTTTCCCAAAAACAAGCCACTTTTTTTGCTTTTCGAATTATTTTGCTAATAATTTTCAACATGAATTGGAATCAAAAAACTTTTGCACCGCCTCTCTAGATTGTTAGAACCGCTTTCGATTGATATACTTGCCATTTCTGTACCTTCAAAACTGTGGGAGAAGGATCACTTCAAATATCAAAAGGCAAGTTTCCATGAGAGCCATCTTTCTAAAAAAAATGTCCTTTCATAATTTTTGAACCAATTCTTCTTTTAAGATGAACTCAACTGCTTTTGTAGCTCTATTTAGGTTCTATCGATTGATATATTAGCCATTCCTGTACCTTCAAAACTGTGGGAAAGGATCCATACCAAAAGACCATAAATGCAAGTTTCAGAACACCATTCTTTTTGAAAAAGGTTTTTCTTAGTTACAAACTAATTTTTTTTTAAATCAACTCTATCGCTTGATAGTTCTTTTTTGACCCTTTTGAATGATACATTTGCCATTCTTGTACCTTCAAAACGGCGGGAGGCGATTATATGTTTACACAACAGCTAATTAGCTGATGACTAAGAGCAGCCGGAGTCAAAACAAACACTCAGGTACATCATCAAAATTAACACCGAGTGTTAAAATGTTTCGTTTGAGTACTAAAGCATTTCAAGCAAGGCCATGAATGAACTCCCTTGCTATTCACGTAAACTAAAGGAACGCCCAAAATTGATTCGTAATTAGGGGGAAGGGGGAAATCACTCATCCATTGGCGCGCCAAGGTCACATTAGTGCGCGTCTTCTACTCCGTCTAGGAGACGAACCAATGTACGTACTTGAGAGCCAATTATATCGTTGGATGCTCAAGAAAATTCTCTAGAAGATGAGTTTATAAACTGAAAACCTACTATCATCCAAATTCGACCCAGACTGTGCCCTTAGGCTCAGACCTCACAACTTTCCGGGAGTGGTAATTCTTATAGATATATTATTAGTTTACCTTAAGAGACTATTAATCCAGGAGGCTATTTTCATTTAAAGATCTTGAATAAGTACTTCTCACTGCTAACGTGCTCACTGAAACGCGTTACCATCGAATATTAAAACATTTGTCTTTCGCTAGCACCGTTACTTTGCGTAAGATGTATTTTGGCGACGTAACATAAAATGGTTTAATACTTCTTGTTGCCTCACATGGAACATTTAAGAAAAAGTAAATGTAGACGATGTCATCTTCCAAAAAAACTTAGTGATATTTTATCAAGCTGTAATCTCTGAAAAAATCCAGAGGTCCCAGCATAGTTTTGTCCTTACTGAGCTAGTGAAGTCAGAATTTCTCAGTGCCTGCATTTTCACAACAACCTCACTCTCAACGACTCTTTGTGCGCGTACAATGTGAGGCTCAAAACTTCTGATATTTTTTCATTTCAGCGATTTTCTTATCTTTAGGTAAATCTACAGCTTAAAGACTTGTCATTGATTAAATTACTTTTGAGAGGAGACAACCACAAAAGCCAACTACTTTCATTTCATTAATTGATATTTTAAATCAGTCTGCACCATTATCTATCTCCTGATATCATAGATTTCAAACCCCTCAGTAAATCTTCAAGTATTTTGATCTATTGCTCGTACAGTTTAAGGTTGGAGAGACCCACGCTTGGGGCCGCTGAGTCTCTATAAATATTGTCTACTCATGATGCCCCGATAGTTTTATTCCTCACTACGCAAGTCAATGTTGCCGCCAAGCACTCACATACCATTTCCGGCCCCAAACTGCTTTTTTCGAGAGCTATCAAATCGGATACAATATTTTAGTCTGTCTACACGGCGATTTTGATGCTAGACACGTAAGATCTAAATGAAAACTCGAAAATGTTCATTACATAACTTTTTTGTCCAGTTTGGATCGGTAAATCTTATTGACACACTTGATTGAGTCGTGCCCTTCAGCATAAAACATTTGGTACATCATCTTTACTCGTTTTACCTCAAATCAATGAGCCATTTAGAAAAACTTCCTCGCACAAAAATTTAAAACGGTTCTACCATTTGGTGCATCCTCTTAGCGTTAAGGATCCTCTTGAACAGTAACACTTTGGCGCAACAACTTTCAGTGCGATAAGCTGATGATTAGATTTGAAGTGTGTAGCTTCAGAATTTTGTTGAAAAGAATGGACTTTTCAGTAGCAAGTCAAATGTTAAATTTTTACGTTCACTTGACCGTTATTGGTCTTGCTTAGGACGTTGTTTTAAACCCAAATCAAATCAATGGTAGCTTCAACTAACCTTTCTTGTTGCAGCACTAAATTATGTGAACTTGAATCTTTTAATATACCGGTGTGGAGGTTAATGGCTTCGATCATTGAAACAAATTTACTCTCAAAAATTGAGCATTGAGCACTAGGGAGACGCATCATAAAATTGCGTATTCTCGAGCTATTAGATATTCAGCACTTACAAATACCGAAAAATAAAAGTTTTCTTTCCCTTGGAAAACATATTTTATGAAGTTTCCTCTGAGAAAATATTTTCTAAGTGGCTTATACATAACAATCAGCTGAGACTTCACAGCAACCTAATCTCCAGCTCAAAAATCATTATCTTTCATTATTCAAGTAAACCTTGACCCACATTTTCTTCAAGAAAATATCCGCAATGCTGGTTAGTATGTACAATAATTCATTGCACATCACACCTACTTCAGAGTAGCTACAGCAATCCCCATATGAGTTCCAATATAAAAACGAACAACCAACGAGAGCAACTTCTCTATATCGACATAGCGCTTTACACCTTCACAATTCACCAATCTCGGCATTCCCTTGGCAAGACATTCACTCGTAATGGTTTTCGTCTTCCATAGCTCTTAACCAAACTTCGACTGTTGTGAGATGGAATAGTTTCTTGAGCACAAGATATGTTAAATCAAAAGAAGTAACGCCCACTTTTTCACTCACTCTAGACGCAAATGAGCATGCCAATACAAATTCAAAGGGATGTTTTGATACTGATAATTAAGCAGTTGTAATTGCCGACATCCCGAGTGTAGATAAGAGCAACTCTTCATTGTCGTCCTATGGAGACGGAGACACTAGACCCACCTCAGGCAAACATCTCCCAACGAGGCCCAGTGTCGCGCAGCTGTAGCAGCCTCGTTCGTACTCAGTTGGGGAGCCAATGAGGGCCAATAGCGACACAGTTCCCACGCCAGTCTGCCGAAAAAACCGACGGTTCGTAGAGCACAGGCCAGTTAAGCGGCAGTGACACTCCCAACAGCAGTTGTCACTGCTGCAGTCAGGGTGTGCCCTGCTGCATAGCTGGCGAGCGTGCTCTTTGCTCTTTATCCAATGCAAAATATTGTCTAACATTAAAAAAAAAACAAGAACTTTCAACCTGAATATCGATAAATGAAATTTTAAACGATCGCATGATGCAAAATCTAAGACTACATGAGGCAATTTCAGATCCAATTTTCTTGAAGCTAAAAAACGACAACGGTATTTATAACCCAACACAATTCTATAGAACCTTTCAACTCCCTGTTTAAACGAATAAGTAAATTTTTGCACTCACACACAAAGGAGAACGTAATTCTGTAAATTTAAGCATTTTTACACAGAACTCGATTTGAACATTCCATTTAGACAACAAAGGTTAGAGGGATTAAAAAAGACGCCAAAGGTTAGAGGGGGGATCAAAAAAGACACAAAACGTTAGAGGATTAAAAAATATAAATGCTCAAAGGCCAATCGTGAAACATAACCAGAAATACAGTTTACGTGACACTTTTCTAAAGCACCAGTCAGTAACAAAATGTTGAATCGATATGAGAGACCAAATGTAAAAATGGTAAACTAACACATAGGAACAAAATATAAGATTAAATTCAGATTTGATTAGTTTATTTAAACCTCCCTCATGATAGGCAAATGGAAGGCGTTATTTTGTGAGGAGTAAGAAGTGCGGAGAATCTATGCTCAAAGTATTCGATTACTGAAAATTAATTACTGAAGTCATTAGAGTTTAAGCATTCTCAAATGGGAGGAACGCAATCAAACTATTTCAAATAGCTTTCCACTACTCGGTTTCTCTTTACTGGAGATCAGTAGTAAATGATGCATATTTCCCAGAACTAAAATGAAAATACCTTTCTAATGTTCTACAAGGCCAAGCTAATATTTTTTTCTATTTTTTATTGTAGTAGTAGTAGTAGTAGTAGTAGAGAGCTTGCTAGCGCTTCAGAGGAAACCTCTATGTCGCACCGAAGGTGGTCTTATCCGCAGTTCACATTATAAGGCAACCAAAGTTAAATATATTTTACAGGTCGGTTTTAGTAGGTCAAATCTAAAGGAGTCAAGTAAGTAAATAGGCCCATTTAACGACAGCTTCGGTCCTAGCCGCCACCAAAACAACTCCAGTCACCACCAACATCATCACCATCATAGCCACAAGCAAGGCTAAGCTGGTATCGTGGTCATTTACTGAATTACAGTACATTCGAACGCACTGAGCAGCTAAACCCCGAAGGGGGTTTCAGCTGCCCATCCATTTATGGCCGGGCGCCTTACCCACGCTGAAACCCCTCGAGGTCTCAACGCAGCGCACCCGGCCATATTGCTACAGTCCTCCAAGATGACATCACGTGTTGTTCAGCAGTATATACAATTAGAGTTCACATTAGTCCACATCACCATTCGTGTTTCTCATATCTTCCCTGTTAGTCCACAGAGTTGTAGGAAGGTCAGCAGCGTATTCACATCAAAGCAGCGCTTGGGAAACTCCGTCAGCATTTCCCGTATGATAGCAATCTGGTCTATGCTTCTGGTTTGGGGATAGAGTCGTTGGCGCGCAGCAACATATTGAGGGCACTCGGCCAGCACATGTACAACTGATTTCGGCGTATGGCAGGCATCGCACATAGTCGGCGGTCGACGTTCCAAAAGATGTTTATGAGTAAGTTTAGTGTGACCAGTACGGAGGCAACACAACAATACCTCCGATAGGCGGGATCTACAAGAGGAAGATGGCCACGGTCTTGTAGTATTTTTAAGTAGTCTCAATTTATTACCATCCATCCCTGCCCACTGGTGTTGCCACCATCGCATTAACGAGATTTTAAACTCTGGATGGTAATCTCTACAATGCACTCCGTCATTCAAAGGCTGTGTGTCGGAAACAGAGGCATCTTTTGCTTCACGGTCGGTTGCATCATTTCCTACTATATCAATGTGAGCTGGTACCCAACATATTGTTATTGTCTTTGCCACAGTCTGCAGATGTAACAGCTGACACAGAATCTCGTACACAAGTGGGTTGTTGCTATTATAGCATCGCAGAACCTCTATAAGGGTTCTTGAGTCACAAAAAATTGTGTACTTGGCCTCCGGAAGCCTCTCGACGATACGCAGAGCTTCTCATACTGCGTACAGCTCAGCGGTAAAGATAGACGTTACACCCATGAGCCTATATGCAGCTGTTGTAGTCGGTGAGACTGTGGCGCAACCAACAGCTATGCCGCTCTTTGAGCCGTCGGTAAAAACGTGAACAGAGTTCGAATGCTGAGTGGCTCTGTGTTCTTCAAAAAAAGCTCTCAAAGCTAAATGGTGTAATTCGTCTTTTTTAGGGTATTTACACTGTGGGCAGGTGTGAATGGATATGCGGCATGTGGGGACATCTCTCTGTTCCACCGATAGAACCTCCAGTGGAGGTAAGCGCAAAGTATTTGCCATTTCACGGTATTCCACTGATGACGGCAAGGTGTACGGAAATTCAGCCAGGTCCATAGCAAATCGTACTGCACTGTAGGTAGAAGACGTAGGAAGTTGGCCGAGGCGTGCCAGATATTGAAAGGTCAGCTGAGCCCGCCGCAACAGAAGTGAGGGTTCCGCGCTCTCAGATTATTAGATTATTAGTTAGTTTAAGCCTCCCTATCCTCAACAAATGAGATCCAAAGAGAGGAAAAAAGAAGGC
>JACJUY010004111.1:37160-55803 GCA_014220935.1 Platorchestia sp. MABIK | reverse complement strand
TATGATCACAACATAACTTTTGGTTACTGCAAAGACTAGTCATTATAAATCAATACACCAAAACAACATCAAAAAAAAGACTAGCAAAAATCGTTGTAAGGAACCACTGGTATAGAATATGGACACAGTAAGAGCGTATAGAGTTACCACTCTTTATGTGAGTACAATGTATTGCATCAGCTGAGCTGCTCTGCAAGTAACTTGCAACACATTAACTACTAGTTTCTAGATCCTTTGTATTAATTGAAGGGGGAATGAGAGAAACGGAAACAAACAGAATGAATGTGCGTTTCTTTCAATAACGAATTTCGTTTTTTTCACTGTAACATATGCATTATTGCTCCAGTACGAAAATTATACCTCGCACTCGTGGGTATTTCATAAATATGTGTGCGAACCCACAATGACCATGGATATCAATGACCATTGATCGTATTAATTGATAGGTGTATATACGCTATTTCGAACCTCGAATAAAATAATAAAAACATTGCGTATTTTTGTAGCTTTTCAGTAAAGTATTTTAACTCTGTTTTGTTTACTTTCGGTTTTAAACAATTATGAATAATTTTTGCAAAAATTTGAATCGAAGACATCAATAAATAGCGACTCCAACCTCGACTCCACCACATCCGAATGAATGACTCCGACTCCGAGTCCGACTCCACCACATTCGGAAATGTGACTCCGACTCCGACTCCGACTCCACACACATTCAGAAAAGCGACTCCGACTCCGACTCCACACACATTCAGAAAAGCGACTCCGACTCCGACTCCGACTCCACCCTAAAACATGCGACTCCGGCGACTCCGACTCCCGACTCCGACTCCGCAACCCTGGTTTGAAGTGCTCTAAATAATTAATATTATCATTAAGCTACTGGTAATATATCTTTTAATATTATTTTATTATTCTTTTCATCTGGCCTTAAAGACAAATGTTTAATTGAAATAAGTGATGATGACAGCCCAGTTATGCCACACCTCCTCAATATCAAGGCCCTTGTCTTTATCATGATAAATGATTTGAATCACTTCTTTCTGACATTAAAGTTACAAGCTTCTCAATTGGGTAGCAATAGTTTTCCAGATGCATAGTAATGAAGTTTTCCTTAATACTGATTCAATTCAATTCCTATGCTCAAAATCCCCAAAATTTTGCTCATACACACACGTAGATAAGGTAGGTAAGATTTGCACACCGCCTTTTTTCTCTGTACCTACACTATACAGAGTAACAATGCAGAAATTACAATTACAATTGTTACAATTACACAGAAGTTACAATTACACTATACACTCATCTTAAAATTTAACTTACCTAACAAATAAACTTACAGATATCCACTTGCAACTTGTTAAGAATCCTCGTGAAACTCTTAACGGGTGGCATGGGACCTCTTCACTGGACTGTGATACATGCTCATAACTTGAACAAAGATGGTGCCTGAAATGGAAAGGAGCATAGCTTTAGATACCAAGCTGATTTAGTTAAAATTTTTACTCATATGTAAAAGCAAATTCATGCAATAAAGAAGCTACTGCCACTTTTATCAACACTATGATAATGTTGATATCCCAGAATAAAAAATTCCCATTCTTTGCTTAAACACACATCCGTTGCAAGCTTACACCAATTAGTTTTCCTGAATAATGCTACACTAAGACACAATGAATATCATGAAATTAAATGGAACATATCTGCTGAAAAGAATGCAGCTCATTATCAGTGATTCTTCATTTTACAATATTTTACAGGCAACTTGAATGTTTTGTAGGACTTTCTCAAAAAAAGGAAGGGATACAAATTTTTTTATGGAGGTTTTGCCTATACCTTTCCTTTTTCTGTTTGTCTTTTCCAAATTTTGAGAGCCATTTTGCTTCTGCAAATTTAATATTAGACGTTCAATCAACATAAAAGTCTTCTAAAATGAATTTTTCTTGGACTTCTTTGTACAATAATAACCTGTTGTGATAGAACACAGTCTACAATTCATACTAAATAGGCACTCCGTTTTAAAACAAGATGACCAGGTAAAAAATTATGACATGTCCCTTATGGTTTCTTTTTATTTCAATGAAACAAGGAATAACACTATTTCTCTGTTAAGTTTTGAACAGAACATGTGATTGAGAGCTTGCACACTAATTGAACTAGTAGCCCAGTTGGTTTTATTAACCCTTCAGCACTCCCCAGGACTATTTGGTGCTTTATCAAAAATAGCCTCCATACATTGTAGTTTTTCTTGAATTTGCTTCCTTTTGTGTCATTTGAAGTTCGCCATCAAGCGGAAGTTTCTTTCTTGGCCTGATATTAGTGACTACCACATGTCAGAGCCCGCTTAGTGATGGTGGTTGTAATAACAGTAATGCGAATACAAAAATAAAGTGTAAAAAAGAAGAATCAGTAGAATAGAAACATGTAAAAAAGTATTCATTTATATAAGGTTAGACTAGCAGCTACTGAATGCCATTGGGTTTTTACATTTTAGAATGATGCAAAATAACTATTACTGAATTCAAAATTTCTGAGTAAATGTCAAGTTTAGAGAATTAATGTATTAAAGTACAGCACAAATACATTTAATCGGCTGAACATACTAAATGCTTTCACCAAACATTTATCAGCATTTTTGCTATTGGGCAAGGAGATGAGACTGCATCATTATGGCTGAATAGAGTAAAAAGTTTGAGTTAACATGACAAGGTTATTAAACATACAAGTTATTTGCTTTTTTTTTAAATTATAACTCAGGGAGAACAGCTCAAGAGCAACTATGAAATAACTCAATAAATGTTTCAATTGACTTGCTTTCCGATTCATTTTGGATACTTATCTAAAAATGGTGTTCTCTTTGAAATATAATTGTAAAATTTTCAAAAAGTTTTTCAAAATTGGCAAAAGTGCTAAGTACCTTATTTTGACAATTTTACAAAGAACTATCCACAATTTTTGACGCTAAGATGATTTTTTCCAATCCATGATAATAGTGTCAATTAACACTCGGCATGTTTGTTATCATCTACTATTTGATTATATGGAGTAACGTATCAGATGAAAGATATTTTAAAACATTTCCATAAAATTTCAAAGCTATGAAGAAGTTATTTTTCAAATGGATCTTTCAGTAACAGATGAAGAACATAAAACAAAGATGTCCCACGCTTAGATGACTAAATTGTTGCCAAAAAAGATAAATTGAGAAGCCATTAGAAGAAAAAATTAAGCAAGCAAAATAGGAATAAAATCATGAACAACTAAATATTATGCCTTATTATAAAGAAAGCAATTTTCATATCTCAATCCTAACTTAGTTTCAATGTTTGCTCGACTAAATTGTATTGCAAGTAAACGTGTTGACCATATGCACCATTAATTGCATTGCAAGAAAATAATCCTATACAACTATATTCACATGGCTAGTTAAACTTGTATTTTTACATGACATCATTATCCATTGTGAGAGAAGAATGAACGATAAATAACTAGACACTTTTATCTAGTACCACAACAATCAAAATCAATAGGATAGTTAGTTCAGCCAGCAATAACTGAGTAAAAAGCAATTTACGAACTTAATTCATTTAAAAAAGTTTAAATTAGTATATAATAATTAAAGTAATACTATTACCTGCATGATAAGTTTATGAATAAGAAAAAATACTTGTATTTTGATGCCTATTAACTGCCCTTAGCTTTACATCAAATACACTGTGTTCAATGTCAATTTTATATAACTTTTCATTCTTATGCTAAAAATTTTACACAATATGCTAAAATACTAAGCACTATACACGCATCTTACAATTTCAACCTATTTGATCATTAATTTTTAATTATATACACACATGCTACTTCGTTAGCGAAAGCCCGCCTAAAATTTGCTTGTAAGCATTTGTGACGTCATAACCCAACCCGGTAATAATCCTTTTCAAAACGAGGTTACAGAGAAAGTTACTCGGGTGACACTAACCTGTGTTTTTAGAAGCAATCTCGGCGACGGATCACCTTTGGAAACACCGTTTTTGACGGATCGAGTAACCCGCGTAACTCCGAGGGTTACTCGATCACTTAGAGATTACGACTGTAAAAACGCCTCAGAAATCCGTGTAACCTGACAGCTTGTACTTTGGCAGCATAAGCAGGGTTAAGCAAATCCCCCAACACTGCAGCACTTTTCTCTTGAGTCCTCAATATTGCTGGACTTCATGGGCTGCCGTCTGCAGAAGCTGACAGCTTATTGTTTCAAGATAATTTCATTAGAGACACATGTAATACAGTCAAATTCAAAGCATTTATAGAAGTTTACATCTATTGGTAGCACCAAGGAAGTTCACCAAGGAGCGGAGAATTGTAAATTGTACACGGGATTGATATTCACCAAATCCTAAGACATTTCTCAAATTCAATTCAAGATTAAATTTTACAAAAGGTAGACATAAATGTTGTCTGGCAGCCTCATATTGCGGATAGCTGAGCAAGAAGTGCTCAATGGTCTCTGGAACACCACACTCAGGGCAGAGAGGGCTTTGACACAGGTTAAATCTACTCAAATGAGAAAGCACACCAACGTGACCAATTCTAAATCGGCTAATATTACATTGAAATTTTCTTGACATGGCACCACCCAATCTAAACTTAGGTCTGCTACACAATTCATACATGAATCTTCCCTTCCCAGATCCCCTCACTTGATTTCCCCAACACTCGCTCCAGTAGTCCAACATTTTGTTTTTCAGTTTGCCAACTTGCTCCTCATAACTAAGATGAGTGAGTACTGATTTAGAGTTTTGGTGACCCATTTTTGCACACCGGTCCACTATCTCATTTCCCATTATGCCTGAATGAGCAGGGATCCATTGTTATTGCATCCTGTTATTCAATTGTACAACAATTTTTTGAATTCTTCTACTAAAAATTTCATAGGTGGGGTTAGTGAAGTTCAATATCATTTCCAGAGAACATTTCGAATCAACAAAAATGACCACATTATGATCTGAAAAGTTATCAACAGTATAATGTAGAGCCTGTAAAATTGCAAATAGCTCATGCTCCCACAATTGAGTAACCTGGGCTTAGAAGCCAAGAAGTACATATTTTAAGATGTGGTACACAAATAGCAGCGGACGCTGAACCTGATTGTAGCTTGGAACCATCTGTGAAAATCCTATGGGAATCACAAAATTTAGACGTCACATACTCTTCAAATTTATGATTTACTTCGGCTGCAGAGAAAGATTTCACATAAGCAAATTCTGTACACACATTAGATGAGATATCTATGCATGGAGAAGTGAAATGTTCAATTTGAGATCCTGGAGGAGAAAAGTTGAACTGAATTTTGTTCAATATTTCCATGCGTTTTAGTGCAAGCTCACTTTTTGGAAGGGATCTCAATAGCTCAATTTTAGCTGGGAACTCATTGGGCTCTGCATCCAAGAAACTGCACCTCAAACACCACTTCAGGAACAGGAAATCAAGATACAATCCCAGAGGCGTAATGAATGCTTCAGCTTCCATTGAGGAAACTGGAGATGTCTTCCGTGCACCCAAGATAGATCGCACGGCTGAGTTTTGAATCACACTAAATAATTTCATACTACTTCTAAGTAGTTTTGTGAAGATTACATGTCCATTTGTAAGTTTACTTGTAATGAATGATATATATACCTGTCGCAATAATTTTTGAGAAGATCCCCACGAGACGCCGGACAATGCCCTGAGAACCTGCAGCCGTCTTTGACACTCTGTTTTAACACTTCGTATTTGCGGTAAAAGTGTAAGTTTAGGGGAGTCCAATGATATTCCTAGTACACGCTGTTCATCAGTTGTATTTATTGTTTTAGAGTTTAAGCTGAGGTTAATCAATGGTACATATTTTTTACGTGTAAAGATTTGGTATTTTGTTTTATCAGCATTTGTGGCAAGTTTTCACTTTTTCAACCATTTCGTCAGGCAATTCAGGTAGTTCTGCATCGTTCGCTGGATCTCAACTGGGGATCTCCCACTTGCAACTATTGTCACATCGTCTGCATATGAGATGCATTGGATGCTCTCCATCTGAGGCAAATCATGGAGCATTACATTAAACAAAAGGGGGCTCAGTACTGCCCCTTGAGGCAAACCACAAGCAAGAATCCTGTCAGATGAGACAGCATCCGCTACCCTTACTTTAACACATCTATTACTTAAATACGATTGTAGCCATAAGACCGTACGCATATCACAGCCGATGCTTATTAGCTTATGTAAAAGTCCAGCATGCCATACAATATCATATGTATTTTCTAAATCTACATAGACAATCAAACAATACATCTTTTTGAAGAAAGCTTGTGAAATACAGTTTTTAATTATAGCAAGAGCATCATATGTAGATCTCTTCTACGGAACCCTGTTTGACAACAAGAGAAAACTTTATTTTTTCCAAAAAAAATCAAGCCTGCGTTTAACAATTTGTTCCATGATTTTAGAGAAACACGAAAGCAAAGTGATGGGTCGATACCCACTGGGAACCAAATGGTCTCTTTTAGGCTTCTTTATTGGACATATAGTCCCCAACTTCCATGCTTCTGGGAAACAACCACTAAAGTAACTTTTGTTGAATAAGTAGGTGACATGTTCCAGAAATGAATATGGTGCTTTGGTAAAAAAAAACATAAGGTATTTCATCAAAGCCAGGGCAAGTATTTTTTGCGTGTTTTAAACTTTCTTGGAATTCGTGCAATTCAATTTGAGAGTTAAGATGTGTATCTTCTACCTGTACTGCGGCTAGATTTGAAATGGTATTTTCAATTGTTTCAGAAAATTCATCACCTAATTTTATCATGTGTCTACAAAAATGGGCCAGTAATAATTGAGCTTTGTCTGCTGTGCTGTCAGCTATGTCCCCAACAGTTGGGCGTGGATTTACATAACTGCCCCTCATTGAGCGAATTAGCCTCCAAACATTACCAACACCAGTGTTTGAGTCCAGAGTGCCTACATAACTAGTCCAACTTTTGATTTTCTTTTGCTTAATAATTTCTTTGGCTTTAGCTTTACACGCCTTATACAGATGTAAATTTTCTGCAGTGGGATACTTTGACAACTTGTTGCGTGCTTTCCTTCGCTTTGCTACAGCTAAGGCGCACTCTCTATCCCACCATGGTGTCCTCCTCCTAGCTCCCCAAGCTGAGGAAGATTTGGGAATGTACTTGTTGGCTGCATCCTGTTGCGATTTTGTTAGCATTGCATTTAAATCATCAACTGTAAGGTGAGTTATCTGACCTGAATGGATTTGTGATAGTTTTTCTCTAAATCCAATCCAATTTGCATTTTTTAAGATCCATCTACAAATATGGTTTGCAGATTTTTGTATTACAGTACCAAAAGTACATTCAATGGGATAATGGTCACTCCCAAGGTCTGCACCTCTAAGAAGAGACCCACAAGCAAGGAGAGTTGGAGGGACAATGCACAAGTCTAATGTGGAATTTGTCCCTACACGCGTATCTATATAAGTGGGTAAGTTGGGAGGGTTAAGTACTCCAAGAGAGTTCTCATCTAAAAGACTACATAGATTCTTTCCCGAAGCATTCAGTCGGTCTTTAGAGTCCCACAAAGGCGCAGGAGCATTCATACCACCAATGAATATAAACAGTTCACTCATCTGAACATAATAATGATAAAATTCTTCACAAGCGATACACGCATTAGGATTATAAATATTACATATATCAATATATCCAAAGGAACAAAACACTTTAATTGATGCAATCTCTAATCTACCATTCAAGTAACTAGCTATTATATTCACAGAAAATTAACATCATTTCTAATAACAAAACATAACCCACCTTTGGCCCCATTCTGTCTATGAGACCACACACACTCATAGCCTATAAATTTAGGCTCTTTAGTTTTGACAAATGTCTCACATAAACACAGTATGTCAGGTTTCTTAGTGTACAGATAAAGTTTCACTTCTGACAATTTAGAAGATAAACCATTACAATTTAGTTGATAAACAAGGATATTTTTTTCCAAAGCACCATTTCTTTTGAATTTCTGATCACAGATTTTAAAGGAATGCATCATTTCTTTCTTGCGGTTGTTCCCAATCTCCTGTTTCCTTTAGAGTGAGAAAGAGGGATTTTGGAGGTTTTAGGATTTTTTTCTGATTTTGCATTTTTTTCCACCACAATCTCATCTTTATTTTGAGACTTTACATTACTATGATATTCGCCGAGTAGCTGAGCACCAATTTTTTGACCAAGATGATTTCTTATCATTCCTAGCAACAGAAGATCTCTCTCACGTTTGTTTTCATTGTTCAAGTTAGATGAAAATGCTTCCATCATGAATTTACCCATGCGGAAGAAAAAATCCTCAAACATAGTTTGCACCTGGGACTCAATTTTTTTCAGCACTACTTGTATTGGATTTTCGTTAGTGACTATTGTTTCTTGCTAAGGCTGACGATCATTAAAATGAGAGGCTAGTACATTCTGGTTGGGCTGATTGGGTTTGGCCTGGGGAATCTTTCTTGGTATGTAGTAGGACCCTTGAGATTGGTGTACATCAGCCGGAACAGTCACTTGTTTTGGTTGTGAAGTTTTCAGAGATGCAGCATATGTTTTTTCATTAATCCTTGGTTTTGGTATTTGCATTATTTCTTGCAAAGAGGCCGTTTTTTCCTTGTTCCATTAGTCAGTTGAGAGTTTGGCACATTGTAAGTGGTTTTGACTCTTTGTGAGATAGATTCTAGGTTATCTTTGGTCTCAAATAGAACTTGCCTTCGGGTTTCTAAAAAGGGAACGCCTTCTTTCATTAGTGCTTGTATTTGTACAGCATTTTGAATATATGGGCATTCTCTAGAGCTGGCCACATGATTCCCCTTGCAGTTAGCACAGAGGGGAGTGGGGGCATTACACTTGTCTTTTGAGTGGCCTCCACCACAGACAAGGCTCCTTTCAACAGATGTACACCCACTAGCAAAATGTCCGTGACGTTGGCATTTGTAACAACGGATGGGTGGAGGTGAATATGGGCTGACCTGGAAATTCATGTATTCTATTTTTAGTTGTTTTAGGAGATCTCTGCCTTGAAATTGCACTTTTACCCTGAGGGAATATTTTTTTTCCATTAGAGAATTTTGGCAGTCTTATCATGTTGATAACTTTGGAATTTTCACAGCTGGCAATTGGGATAAGCTCATTTAAATTTACATCATAGTCGATTGGTCTAATAACCCCAAAGGTGGATTGTGACGATTCTGAGCGTCGTTTATAGCAAGTAACTGCAAATTTTCCAACGCAGTTAATTTTCAACAGTCTTGCTACTTTTTCTTCGGTGGTCTCTTTGAGTTCAACTGCAATCAGGTTTCGTCGTTTGTTCACTCTTACCTCTTCAACGTAGTCATAATTCAGTATTTGTTTTAGTCCTTGAGCCACTCCAAAAGGGTCGTAGGTGATTTTTTTGTTTGCTCCAAGTAGTTCATTGCTCGACTCCTGTAGTTGAGTGATCAGCAAGGTACACATTTTATCTTTAGATGCCATTGTTTTATTTGTTGGGTACATCTTTTTTGATTTAGGTGGGGTAGTTTTACGCGTTTTTTTTTGATGAGTCACAATCGGAGTTTGAGCTTGAGAGGCTCGCACTGGTTCTTTCTCTTTTCTTTGATGGGATGTTCTCCTTGAATCAAGTCCCTTGTATTAAAGATTCAGTAGTTTCTTCAGTACTCATTATTTTCTCTCCGTCGGTTAGCTCTTCTTCACTGGCAGGATTGGCAGCTTTAAACAGCTCTTCTTCAATTTCAGAGGATGGATCTTAAATCACTAAACTCTCTTAGATCACTTAGATCTGACTCTCTTAGATCACTTAGATCTGACTCTCTTAGATCACTAAACCGATTTGTCAATGGCAGTTCGGCCATTTCAGATTTTGAAGGTAGCCCCAAAAAGGGGCCACCAACACAGATTAATACGAATAATCAGCAGGGTAACAGTAGAAATTATAAAAATAACAAGTAAATAATTACAATAAATACATATATATATATGATTACAAATGAACGTGGTCAGGGGAACGATGAAAAATTCAAACAATTTGTCACACCACCTTCCGCACCCCCTCCCACCTCAAATTGAATTACCTCACCACCCCAGATGGAGAAGAGAGAGCCGGTTGCGCGTGGAATGAAAAATAATCGATGAAAGTTATTAATTAAGTTTTAATCTAGCAATTACTTTTATGTTTTCACAAGAGCTCGGCACAATTCAGTCTTATCTCGACTAACGCAACTGTCTCTCTCTAGGATTGTTACGAATACGAACGTGATAAGCAATTGAACTCTCGTATTTTAACTCTTTTAAAACGAAAAATATTTCAAAGCCTGAGTTATAAAATGAGTGGAGCCGGAAATACATTTAGTTTACTGGAATAAAAATATAAAAGTGCATGAATGAGATATTTAGTGGGAATGTTCATATTTTACATATCAACCATGATAACCCTGCATTTTTTAACTTCACCGTTTCACTTTTAATATAAAGTACAAAGAGTTAAAATTAAAACATCTGAAATTAAATTTGAAACATTTGAAGCATCAGTTAAAGAATTTGAACTTCATATTAAAATGAATAAAATTAAAATGTATAAATATCGAAAAATCATTTGTGAAAATCCAATTGAAATGTCTCAGCTTCGAATTGAAGTTTTCACTTTCACAATAACACAACTAAAGCTCAAATTACATCATGTGAAGGTTACGTAAACTAATTCATGTAATTTCACTTGACTACGAGTAATACCTAACATACTTTTATCTGACTTGTCCTTGATTAAACTTAGACAAGGGCTATCTATCATTGCCGTTAATACCAAAATTATGAAGTATAGTCTGAAAAAAAACGTTGTTTTACCGTTGTATTTCTACGGTAGGAATGACAGTCAGAAATCGACGGTAAATAACGGTCATCATCGTCGACGGGCATTTTTAGCGTCTAAAATTACCGTTGATCAGCGGTAGTATATAAACCGTCGGAATACTTCGATAAACGATGAAAACCGATCATAATTATCGTTTCGCCGACGAAAAAATTAGGACTGGGACTAGAATGTTAAAAATCAAGTTTTACTAATACATATCTAATAGTGTACATGATCCTTTAAAAATGACGGGATTCGATGGTTTCCTTTAAAAAGTTGCAAGATATAGATGACAAACAAATAGAACCACCCTAATGGCACCCGTGATTAAAATATTCTTGTACTTGTGCATTGGTGAAACTCGTTTCACAGATACGGTTATTAAGCCTCCTTATGAACGTCACAGACGCACACACCAACCAAGCAAGCAACAATTGTGTATTATATTCCAAATTATTATTAGAAAAGAAGTTTTCAACAAATTTGACATACCTTTTTAGCACGATAAGCTGCATTTTCTCAACAATAGTGTCAATTTTCAAGCAAAATTTTTTACTTACAAACAAAAGTGAGCAGATGCCAGGTTTTCGCTTTATATGAATGGTATTTACGATACCATTCAATCAAGCTGATTCCCATTGTAAAAAAATAGGGGAAATTACTCACAAAAACACATATTTTTATATAAATTGATGGAGACACCTAGCGTTTCATTATATACAGGGTGTTGGTGGAACTTTTGGTACAAACTTCGGTTACTAGTAGAAAATACAAATTTAAACACTTTTTCATCAGTGAAAAAATATCGAAAAAAGCATAGTTTTTTAATTATTGGGCTTAGCAATTTTTAATGCTGCGCTTCAAGAACTCACGGCGATCCTAGTTAACCACATGCACTAATGTTCAATAATAACACACGAGGGTAGTAAAAAACATTAAATAACATGAGGTACTTTAATAAATAATAGAAAGTAACGCATCAAAGTAGGTGTTCAAAATTTCGACCACTAACATCGATCCACGCACGACACCTTCGTCGAAGCGAGTTGCGTACGTTGCGAAACATTCCTGGGTTGTCAGCGATATCTCCAGCAGCGACTGCAATTCAAGCGACAAGGTCTTCTTCCGACTCCACAGGTGTCGCATAAATCAGAGATTTCAAGTGCCTCCATAAGAAAAAATATAACGGAGTCAAATCAGGTGATCTCGGTGGCCAGGACACAGCACCACCACGACCAATCCATCGATTTGGAAATTGTTGGTCAAGAAACCGTCGCACAAACCGTCGTGATAGATTCTCACGGCACGTCTTGCATTACCATTAGCAGCACCATAAGTGAAATGCATGTCTGCCATTTGTGCATTTTTAAGGCGATACATCTTACCACTTCAGTGCCACGTTGCTAACTGACAAAAGATACACATACGCTTCTCACCAGGCGTCGCTAACGTTGACTAGGAATTTCTGACCCCTGGACTAGGAATTTTTTTTTCGTTGACTAGGAACTGTAAATAAAATATGTTCGATTCTGCCAACACTTGTTCATTCTAATTCTCCATATTGCCCTTATTCCTGTCTGTTGCGAAATCGCTGTTGTGTTCTTGTAGCGTATCATTAAAATCTTCTAAGCCCAATAATTAAAATACTAAGCGTTTTTCGATATTTTTTCACTGATGAAAAAGTGTTTAAATTTGTATTTCTACTAGTAGCCGATGTTTGTACCAAGAGTTCCACCAACACCCTGTATATAAAGGGTATTTTTTTAGTGCGGAGAAATTTCCACCATAGGTTGAAAAACTCAAAATAACTCAATTTTCACGAATGAAAAAATGCCCAAAACTCCTTAGTTATGGAATTTTGAGGACTCAAAGAAACTTTGAAACCTAAAGTATGATACCACGTTCGCGCCAATGTTGGCGTACCTTTTTCCCTTTATATTAATCCAAGTCAAGTTGAACTTAATCCAAGTCAAGTTCAACTTAATCCACGTCAAGTTCATTTTAATTCAAGTCAAGTTAAATTTAATCTAGTCGAATTCAAATTAATCCAATTCTAAGTTGAGTTAAGAATTGACACAATCAATCGTTAATTGGAGAGTTTTTTGCGTTAAGTTTGTTTCTATTGGATATTATGAGCATGACAATCGTTTTTCCTTTCAGCAAGGAATACATAAAACTTTTGCCTTGTTACAATCTACAGACCAGCTTTCGGATAATGTGCTAATATCCAGCATCAGGAGGCAGAAAGTGATTCAGATCTTTGACCGGCGTAAAAGATACCAGTCAAATTTACAATGAAATATAACCAGTTCACTTCGTATTGTACTACTCATTGAAGTTATTTAAAAATTCTGCATTAATGGCAGTATGCTTCCATTCAAATATTTATGTTCAAAGTGTAATTTTATGTCACACATAGCAGTAACGGGGATTTATTTATTCACATTTAAAGATTTACATGCGTGTAATTTAATTTTATCACATGTATGAAATCATATACATGCGAATACATAAGATTACTATTAGAAGTTATGTAGATTTAATCTTTAAGAAAAATATACAAATGCGATTCACTGAGTACTTATGTACGATTCCGTTCGAGTACAATTTATAGGAGTACATTACTACACTCATACATTCCTGCATTAGCAATAAAAGTGTTGCCATCCCTTCAAATTAATAGGCCAAGGCAAATAATCACCTATGTCGATGAAATAAATTGTAACTTGTTTTCACGAAAATCGTTTGGACGAGCGAAAAAAGGACTTCGTTGCTATATTTTTTATGGATTAAATCTACAAATCGTCCAATGATAATCTTATGTAGTAGCATGTATATATGATTTCATACATGTAATAAAGTGAAATTTCATGAATATAAATCTCTATTTGAGTGTAAATCATTCCTCCATAATTTTTTTGTCTGTGTGTCATAAAATTGCCTTTTGAACATAAATATTTGAATGGCTGCAAACTGCCATTAATATAGAATTTGAAACAACTTAAGTGAGTAGTCTGATAAGAAGTTTTCATAATTGACCTGTATCTTTTACGCCGGTCAAAGATCTGAATCACACTCTGCCTAATGATGCTGGAAATTTAGCACATTTTACGACGGCTTGTCTTTAGATTGCAACACCGGCGGAAATTTGATGCATTCCTTGCTGAAAGAAAAAACGATTGTCTTGCTCATTACCTAGAATAGATACATATTTAATACAAAAACGCTCAAATTAACGAGTGATTACGTCAACTTTTAACTCAACTTAGCGTTGGTTTAATTTAAATTAGACTTGAATTAAATTTATCTTGACTTATACTAATTTGAAGTGAAAAAGGTGAAGTCTTTATAGCTCGTACCCCACTAAAACAGGTTTTTGACATTTTTACAATGAGAACTGCAAGCATTTTACGGTTAGGAAAAGTATCTGCAGTTTCAAGCTATTAAGCATTAAATAATGTTTGCACGTTTTATAAATTTAATGAAATAAGTACTAAAGTTTATCATTGATGACTTGATGTTAATTTCCTAACGAACATTTGAATTGCAAATTTTTCGTAATGGTAAAATGCTTACAGGTTTTATCGTAAAAATAACAAAAAACTGCTTTAGTACAGTCGGAACTATCAAAGACTAGCTTTAAGGGGTCAACCCAATTTTTCATTTTTTTTATTCGATTCGTTTGAAATTTGGCCAGTTTAAGCATTTGTTGAAAATAAAAAATTTTCAATCGTGTAACTTTTTCGATTAAAGCGTTATTTTTTTTAAAAATACGAAAAATTAATTTTTTATTAAATTTTTATGGATATTTCAAAAGAATGGAAGTAATTGAGTTTATATGCTAGAACAAAACCAATGACAGTTTTAGAATCCTTAAAGCATTGTAAACAAAGTTACGCGAACCAATTTTGCATATGAAACTTTTCGTTTTATATTAAATGCGATATTTGATCACAAATAGCAAAAAAATATTTTAACAAATATGTGTCATATACAAAGGAGGAAAGTTTCAAATGGAAAATTGATTCGCGTAACTTTGTCTGCAATGCTTCAAGGATTCTAAAACTGTCTTTGGTCTTGTTCTAGCATAAAAACTCACTGACTTCTATTCTTTTGAATGTTGAAAATTAGGGTTGTTGGTAATAAGGCATCAATAAATTTTTATATGAACTGTAATATAATTGAAAATTTATGTAATTGAATTCTGTTTTCATTTTTATTTCGATAATCTCTATGCATACCTTCATATTCACGCTGGATTGTAATTTGCAAAAAAAGTAAATTTTTATATAAATTATGATATTATATATTTGTAGTCTGATTCTTATAAAATTTGACTATTTGATGTAACCTTTATAATTTAAACACAATTTCGTTCATTCATTTTTTCGATTCAGGCTTTAGTTTTTGAAAAAATTGGACAAATTGTTTTTTTAGTTCATTTTTACTTATATTCAAAAATAATATAACTCATTGACTATTTATGCTAAAACAAAACCAAAGACAGTGTTATAATCCTTGAAGTATTTTAAACAAAGTTACGGTTTCAAATTTTCTATTTTCCGTTTTGTTTTCTTTTTATTTGGGGTCAAAAATGAAGGATTTTTGGTCCCCTTACACCCCCTGGGGGTGGGGGGGATCTATGTAGTGTCCGTAACGCCATAAAATTTTAGGTCCGAATAGTCCACCACCTAAGGGTCCTTTTTCAACAAAAACGTTAAAAATACTCATCGGACGGACAGGGGTCAGGGTTGACCTCCTTAACGATGGCATTGTCCGTGAAATTTCCACGGGTCCTGCTAGCTTATGATGAATGATGGTGTCCAAATTACAAAGTTACGTTAAACCAATCCAAAATTTCATCTTGCCGATATACTTTTCTCGGTTTTCGATGTCTCACATGACTGTCTGATGAACCCTTCATCATTGCAGTTAAGAAATATATGAATGAAACCTGCGTATCCAATATACATGGTTGAGAAACACACTAAGTGCATAAAGTTTTCCACAAAATTTATGAGTAAAATGAGATTTTCATCGTAATGAAATAGAAATTTCTTTTAAATTATTTTAAAAATTTATTCAAGGAGAGACCTGGTATATTGTTATTTAAAGGAAGATTACATTTAAAATAATATTCAAATTGCGAATAATTTCACCCAAGGAATACATTTCCACGTAATTCTCTCAATCATGAGCACAAGCACAGGGCTGTTATGAGCAGGGCTGTGACATAATGCATCTTGCATAAATGCATATGCAAATGCATATTTGCATATTGCATAAAAATTGTTTAATTGCATATGCAATTTCTAAAATGCACATTCAATTTCTAAAATACATATGCAATTTCTAAAATGCACATTCAAATTCTAAAATGCAAATTCAATTTCTAAAATGCATTTGCAATTTTTAAAATGCACATGCAATTTCAAAAATGCATTTGCAATTTCTAAAATGTATTTGCTTCATCTCAAAATGCATATGCACCATATATATATATTCATAATGTCCAAACATTTATTTATTTGCATTGACACATAATATTAATCTGGTTTGACATGGAACTCTAGTGTGGGGCAGAAATAACTAAATTAATACCTACCTTTCATTTCATAGGTATTATAAGTTGTAATAAGAGTGTAATGGAGTTTAAATTCATTGGGTATGCTGAGTTGGTGAGGGAGCTATGGTCGTACAGTGCACTTATGAATGACTGCTAAACTTTGTGCCAGTCGGAATACAACCGGATGCTCAGTCGCAGTCTGCTGCTGACCTCTAATGTCTATGCTTACCGTGATGGAGTAAAATTATAATTTGTCTCGTTCTTCAGACGCTTGCGATCATTCACTTGAACAGTATACTCTATTTCGTGTGTTGGCAATTATGCCAAAAACTGCCAAGACAACTTCTCAAGGAATCGAGAGATACGTACAGGAATTTTAAAATGTTACTGACATTGGTGGTCAATTATTCTGCAAGTATTGCAATATAAAGGTAAAGTCTAAGTTTGTATAAAATTGTTTATATGGTTTTAAAGGTCCCATAAACGTAATAATTTTGATTGTTGCATATGATAAAGTATGCTAGATATGATGTTTATGGCATATGATAGATTATGTTGTGTGCTGCGTGGCAACGCCCATCCAGCCTGACGAGCCAGGAGTTGTGAGCGAATGATAGCTACTCTTTGCACCAGCCACTCCCGCGAGGGGACACGGCTTTGGTAGCTGGATGGGGATGATAGAATGAGGGCTTGCTGACAGTTTTGGTGATATTCTTTTTGTTTCTACGTCGCATTTCAACGAAGAAATCAATTGCTAACGATCAGTCCCACGAAAATCCAACCCTCCTTCGAATTAGACACTATAAGCAATTTAAACAATTTAAATAATTTATTTACCACAGGTGATACAGAGGTAGAATGTTTCTTAAGTTTAGTACAATGGTCAAACTAGAGTTTAGCTACCTGTGGGCCCGAATAAGTTCAGCGACTTCTAGGGCATTCTACCATCACATTATTCTAAGGTGCACAATACTGTTTAACCTAATTCACTTAACCTAGTTTCGCAATAGACTGATCAGTGAGATAATTGACTTGATATTTGATGCTGTATTTTACAATATAGGTCAGATCGGCTATATATAACAATATATTCGATAAAACGATTAAGAGCAGACTGAAGATCGGTGTTAGATATATGCTTTATTCGATTTGTTGGCTGTCCCTGTTCGGGCGCCAATTGTTCGATATTTATATAAGCCGGTTCTTCTTGGGAGCCAGTTGATAAATTGTTTAGGCGGCGAATCCTGTTCGGCCTTATGGATAAGTATTTAGGCTGGTCCTTCTTGGGAGCCAGTATTCTTCTCAGGGAATATAGTACTCGGTTTATTTTCAGAGTTTATTTGCAGGAACATAACATTAGTTGGTGAGGATTTCAATAGTGGTTCCGAAATTCCAAGGAGCGGACCGTTTCGTTAGTCGCTCTCAGTCTGTAGCAGATAAGGAGGTTCCGAAATTCCAGGGAGCGGACCAGTTGAATTCAGTCGATCTCCCGAATTTCGGACAAGCCGTATTCAAGGGGGTTTAGCGAGTATCTTTGATACTCGAATTAAATTTTGACGAACATTATTTCTAAAGAGGCGAGAACATCGATACTGGCGCGGGGCCTAACACGCCCATAATGACAAGACTTTACTTGTAAAGCAAAGTCTTAACAAACCCACGCCAGTATGATCGATAAAATTAGTGAATGGAAGTCCTGTTAGGTCTCTGATTAGGTTTCGAGACCTTTCGGCGTATAGAAAGAAAGAAAAAGAAAGGAAAAACATTCATTTCCAATAGAGAACAAACATAAACTGTCAATACATTGGTTTTTAAATCACCTTAACCTAAAAGCATCCTTAATTGATAATAACACATTGGTATTGGGATACCCGTGTAAAATGTTGAATCAAAAAATGATGGACAGAAAAGCACATCAAAATGAGTTCCTTAGTTCTGCCTAATCTGATTTTGACAGTGCATTTGAATATAAGTTACTAAGAGAACACAATCCTCTTAACTCTTAGTTGAAAATGTATTCGTTTGTGCTCATTTAAATTGAAATAAGAGCAAAAGTCGCGTTTAAAACCTTAACACAGAGACCCTTAATTGCTATTCATACATGGTTATCGTAATACACATGTTAATTAAGTGTTGAGACAAATGATTTAGATCCTTAATTGC
>JACJUY010004111.1:1491-36867 GCA_014220935.1 Platorchestia sp. MABIK | reverse complement strand
TTCTACATGCAAATATACACACACACACACACATATATGTATATATCCATACATGCAAAAAAGTTATCGGGCGGCTTCCGGGTTTTAAGTAAAAAGGAGAGAACTAAAAATACCGTGTAAAACATTCACTCGAATTAAAAATTGCAAGTAAAACAACAAAATTGAACGCTTCGAGCACTCGCCCATCTTCAGCAAAAAAATAAATCTACCTGAAAACACATGAAATGAATTAGAAAGTTAATAAATTGAAAAAACAAACAAAACAAAAACTATCCTCAAAAAAAAAAAAAAACTACCTGTTAACCATTAACAACGGAAATGAACCAAGTTGGTTGTTTAAAATCGGCCCATCTCTTAAAATGAAGAGAGACTCCAAAATCCTTGAATCGGAGGCAAATCTAGATCTTGTTAGAACTTCAAAATTACTGATGTCAAACGGGCCATTGCAATGCTCTGAATGATCCCTAATAGCTGAATGTGAAGGACTAGCTAAAATATTTCCTGTGCGGTAACTCCTACCTCGATGCTCGGGTAGGGGCAAGGAGGTTTAATGGGGTGGAGGCGGCATCGCTATCTTTCGCCAGTCAAGCGAGTGAAGCCACTTCTGCCGTCCCAAGCCCCACCCACTCGGCACCCCATTTGTGGAGGTGGTGTTGCAGTGGAGGTGTAGCACCACCTCCATCACCAGCGGCTGAAGACTGCGCTGTGAAATGGCAGACTTGCGCTACTCTGTGCAATACGTGTTTTTTCTTAGGCATATATTTCAATTGCGTCCTCGATGAATGATAAAGAAAAACAACTTTTACAATGAAACTTTTACTTAGCAACGTACATCCAGTTATGTAAAGAAGTGAATAATTACACAAGCTCTACATACCTGATTTTTTCTTCGTGTTCTAAGTTAATAAAGAACATATTTACAATCATACTATAATTTCATTTTGTTTACAGAGCAGATTTTATAGAATATAGGTATTAAATTTACATACCTGAAAATAAAGTTAATTTATTTGAGATCTGACGGCTATTTTTTTTTGTTTATGAATGGTTTTGTTAAATAGTTCAGTAGCGTGATGACATCTTAAAGTAATATATTCAGATAAAACACATTTCATTAATAAATAAACATGATTATGTAGAGGATCAACTTCGAAACAGTGGTTGTCAAGTGAAGTGAACAGTTTCTTTTCAATACAAATACGAAGTGTAGAAACAAGCATTTATTTTAAGTTGTAAGTATTAGGATTCATGCACATAGCAAGATCTTGCTGACATTTCTTTTCCGCAATTAAACATATGTCAATTACGAAATTTGATGGATAGGTCAAGTTTACTTTCTCTTTGAGATCAACGAACGTTAAGGAATCTTTATTGCCAGCATTTCGACAAAGGGCAATTATACATGTTTCGCTACGGAGAACATTTTTTAATTTTCTTACTATGCATCCTCCTATATAAGAAACAACATTACAAAAATACACTGAATTAGAAAAAAATTTGGAACAATTTTCTATATGTTTGGTACATGTTTCCTCTTTGCATGAATCATTACATTGAACATCGTCAGACATTATTCTATTTTTAGAACACGAGTTGTTGAACTCTGTTACAGCGCAAGATGAGATCAATAAAGATGGGTTGCTTCTACTAGATGCTGTTAAAATTGTTATATCTTCAAAAGACGTGCAGTTACCTATTAAGAACATCTTTTATTTCGTGAACGCGTTATATCAATGCATAAACGCGTCATATTGGAAAAACTCGTCCTTTAACGCAGCGTGGACAAGCGGCGTCCTCTCACACTAAGTGACAGACACGAACTGAGCCCCATCTCTATGTATGGGGCCGTCTCCCTACAGCTACTGAAAATTGGCTTCACTTTAGAGCGCTGATGCCGGTTCCATTCTATCAAACGTCCTTGGGTAGGGGTTACATGATAATTAATTCTAGAATCTTAAGAGATATAGGGCCTAGTTTAGCGCCCTTTTTAACATCAATTATTCATAAAGAAAACATATTTACAAGCTTTATCTCGAAGTATCTCGGGAACATTCTCGGATATCTTGCGGTTTCACTCGTGGGAAGTGGTGGCGCGAGATAGGAAATCGGCGATGTGATTCGCGGTTCCCGCGATGTGCTCTGCTTGGAATTGAAACAGGCTCAGGTAGAGGGCCCATCGTTTCAAGCGAGGGTTTAATTTATCAGCCTGTTGCAGATAGAGTAGAGGCCGGTGATCAGTTTGAAGAATAAATTCTCGGCCTTACCGATAGGTTTCAAATTTTTGGAACGCCCAGTAGATAGTTAAGGCCTCTTTCTCGATGATAGAATAATTCATCTCTGCTCCTCTGAGTCGGGGGGATGCATGGGCTATTGGTGCATAGCGCCTGAAGTCGATTTTGCTGGGCTGGAGAAGCGAACAGCGCCTAGACCGGTTTCAGACTCGTCAGTGCGTAAGATAAATGGGATATTCGGGTCCGGTGACTGCAACACGGGATTGGTTGTTAAGGCCAATTTAAGTGGCTCGAATACGTCTTGGGTGATGTCGGTCCAGGGAATCTCTTCTGGAGAATTTTTCCGTAGGAAGTCTTGCAGAGGTGCGGCCCGATCGGTGTAATGAGGAATAAACTGTTGGTAGTATCCTACACTGCCTAGGAAACTCCTTAGTTCTTTCTTATTCTTGGGTAATGAGGAGGTGCGTAGTGTTTCTATCCGTTCTGTCATTGGTCGGAGCTGCTCGCTACTTAATTGATGGCCGAGGTATTCGAGATTACTATAGCCGAGAGAGCATTTCGAGGGTTTCGCAGTTAGCCCGTGTTGGGTCACTGCTTCTAATAAGTTTTCTATGGAATCTAGATGCTCTTCCCAGGTGGCGGACGCGATCAGAATGTCGTCCATGTAAACTTCTATGTCCTTTAGGCCGCTAGTTACTCGACGGATGAGGCGGGAAAAGGTAGCAGGTGCGTTGGCCAGTCCGAGCGGCATTACCTTGAATTCGTATAGTCCGGACCTCGTTTTGAATGCCGTATAAGGACAGGATGCTGGGTGCAGAGGAACTTGCCAGTAGCCGTTGGTTAAGTCTATTTTACTGAATATAGATTTTCTTGCCAATCGAGTAAAGATGGAGGTGATGTCGGCAATGGGTTCGGCATCGAAGCGCGTTTGATTATTAAGGTGACGACAATCCAAACAGAATCGATGACTTCCGTCTTTTTTTCGAACTGCTAACAAGGGGGAGTAGTGTGGTGAGTTGGACGGCGTGATTATACCCAGTTGTAGCCATTGCGCAAGATTTTTCTGTAATTGCGGTTCTAGCGATAGCGGCAAGGGGTAGGCATGTTGGAGGCGGAAGTTGCTGGGGTCTTTTAGGTTGATTTCGTGAACTACGGTCCTGGTTTCTCCCGGTGTGTCGGTGAATAGATGACCGAATTTGATAAGCAACTCCTTCAGTTGCTTTTGTTCCCTTTCGTCTCGACTGTTGTCGAGGGAGCAGTCGGTAACGGTTTCTCCCAATGCGAGGGGAATTTCCGGTTCATTTGTGTCGAGCTCCTCTTCTGCATTGGTAGGTTCGACATCGAGGCAAGCGGCAGTGAACGTTTCTCTAACGGCGTCTCCTTCCAGTTCTTCGAATTCCAAGTAGTTGGGATTAGCATTGTTGTTTCGAGCCTCGGGTTCCTGATATTTTCGGAGTAAATTGATATGGTATGCTTTCCTTTTCCTTCGATTTCTAATAAAGTATAGGTTCCTAGTATAGATTCCTAGCCGCGTGGTGATTTTATATGGGCCTTTCCATGCCATAGTTAATTTATTTCTTTGGTCCGAACAAATACTAGTACTTGGTCTCCGGGCTTCAACACTCGAAGTTTGGTTTTCCGATTTAGATATTTGACCGTTTTTTGTTGACTTTGTTTCAGATCATTTTGGGCAATTGCACACGTTTCTTTTAAACGATGCTGGAGATCGAGTAGATAATGGGCCGAAGCCTGGTCGGTGTCTACTGCAAGATTAGCTGTCCAGCATTCCTTCAGGATGGTCAGGAGTCCTCGTACTCGGTGGCCATAGAATAACTCGAATGGTGAGTATCCGGTAGAGGCTTGTGGAGCGTCGCGATACGCGAATAAGAATGAGGGAAGATACAAGTCCCAGTCCCTGGGTTGTTCAGCAGTCAGTTTGCGGAGCATGGACTTCATTGTTCCGTTGAATCGTTCTACGATCCCATTTGATTGTGCATGATACAGGGACGTGCGGTGGTGCTGGACGCCCATCTGTTTTAGGAACTCTTCAAAGTAGGCAGCTGTGAATTGTGTTCCATTATCCGTGGTTAGGGTCTGCGGGTAACCGGTGCGAGTGCAGATCTCGTTTAATGCTTCCGCGACTGTTACTGCGTCTATATGCCGTAGGGCTTTTGCATCCGCATAGCGGGTGGGTTGGTCGACCACAGTTAGAATGTATCGGTTTCCTCTAGCAGAGAACGGTTGAATCGGACCTACGATGTCCACGCTTAGCGCGACAAATGGAGTTCCGGTTAGGGATGGAGTAGCAATAGGTGCTTTGGGAGGCCGAGCTGGTGCATGTTTTTGGCATCTGTGGCAAGAATGGCAGTACCGGTTTACCTCTTGGTTTAGCTGTGGCCAGTAAAAATCTCGTTCGATTCGTGCCTGGGTTTTCTTTTGAGAGTAGTGACCTGCCAGTGGGTTATCGTGACCCATCTCGAGTACTTGTTTGCGCAGTGTCGCGGGCGCCACTAGCTGAAAAGTGGTTTGACCGTTCTGTAATGTTTTCCGATGCAGAATCTTATCCTTTAGTTCATACGTTATGACCCAGCCGTCGTTTCTAATCTCTTCTGTTTTGTTTTCCGCCTTTTTGAACAGTCCTTGTAAGGTGTCACAGTTACGCTGTAACGTTTCCAGCTCTTTTTTATCTGGTTTGCGTCGTTCCTGGACTGCGCGTTCAACTTCGGCTTCCTTTCTGGTGGTCGCTCGAGTTGTCACGTGGTAGGTGGCTGCGTCCGGAGGAGGTGGGGTCGGATCGAAGTTTGGTTCCTCAAAGGAAAGGGTGCCTGGTATTCGTCCTAAAATAACGTCGTGCGAAGGATTTTCCATGACTACGACGGTGACGTCGCCTCGGTAATAGGGACATTCGAGCCGTACTTTCGTCAAGAGCGCTTGAAAAGTTTGGCTATTGGCCAGTTTCACGGTGATTTTTGTTCCGGTAAGCGTGTCTACGGGCACGATATTCTTCCTTATAAATACTGCATTAGCTCCTCCGTCTAATAACACGGTGACGGGTTGTTCGTTGATTCGGTCTTTACAGGTCTTTAATTTTCCTAGTGCGAGCTCTTTTTCTAAACCTACGTTATTGCAGTCAATTGGCGGCAAGCTGGAGGATTCTGTGGCTCCTCGTCGAAGCTGGCGGTATTCGCGTGTACTCTTGCGTTGGAGGCTTCGCCCTCTTCCCGGCCGTTGTTTCGCGAGTAACGCCAGTTTGGATGATACCTTTGGTATCGAGAATTAAGCACGGCACAATTAGCGCTTGAATGAGTGGCGTTTTCCCCATGATGTGAGCAATAGAAATGTCGTCGTGCCTCTTGTGGGCCCGTTGAATTGGTGCGGTCCTGGTGGGGTAGTTGGGGAGTTGCCGCGACGCGTGCTGGTTCCTTACGCGCGGTTGCCGGAACTGAGTGGATTTGCGCACGGTTAGGGGGGCCAAAATTTCGCGTGGTTCGGCTTGCTGCGGTAGATTTGTTCATAGGAAGCTCGTTATTTCTTTCCCGGTCATTGTGGTTACGTTTGTCGCATAGCTGTTGCAGAGAGGTGTGCGGTCGAGCTTGTAAGAAGCTATCCCCCTGTTCGCTCAGTGTAGCCAGAGTTCTACTGCAGCGGTCTTTAAGCTGGGTGACCACGAACGGTGGTAGGTTGGAGAATATTCGGTCTACCAGGACGAAATCCCTTAGTTGTTCGTAGCCTGGTTCGACTTGGCTTCCAGTAATCCAGGCATCAAAGGCTTATTCGATCCTGCGGACATAACGACTCATGTTATCGCCCTCTTCTGGTTTTACTTTCAAGTAATTCTCCCGTAGTGTAGCCGTAGTGACCTTATGGGATTCTAATAGTAGGGTTCTGATTTCATTAAAGCGGTATCGATCGACGGCGGGTATCGTTTGGATGAGCCTTCGTTCTTTGGCCGTTATTAAGGTTTCGAGGGCAATGACGGCCTCGTATTCGGTGAGCTCTTGGGCTGTGTGGTTCTCAAACCGTTGTAGAAATTCCTGCATACCTTCTTTTTCTGGCTCGAATGGTGTTATTTCAGGAATCTTAATTCGTCTCGCCTCTGGGGCTCTTGGCTGGTTGAGCTGTTGAATGCGAATCTCATGCTCACGCTCGCGCTCGCGTTCTCGTTCTCGTTCCTCTCGTTCTCGTTCTCGTTCTAGTTCCTCTCGTTCTCGATCTCGTTCTCGATCTCGTTCCTCTCGTTCTCGTTCCTCTTGCTCCAGCCTTTGCAACCGACCGAGGAAAATCTCTCGGTTTTCCGGCTGTTCCGGGGTTATTCCCAGAGCTTGTGCATATCGTTGCTCTCTTTGTACGCAATCCATCTTAACCGGTTTGTTCGATGTTTGAGTATTAGGCGTACTTTAGTACTGCTCCAACACCAAATTCCTGTTGAGGCGGGAGATGCGGGTTTTATTTAACCGACTTTGAAGAATGGTTGATTCGAGGCGTACTTCCTCTGCCGCAGCTTTGAGCTGAGCTTGATAGTAGATGCAGTTTTCACGAGTTTGGGTCGCTGAGTTCGGTTTGATTGATGACGCAGCTTTCCAGAGTTCAAGTCGCTGAGTTCGGTTTGATTGAAGGTGCAGCTTCCCAGAGTTCAGGTCGCTGAGTTCGGTTTGATTGATGATGCAGCTTTCCAGAGTTCAGGTCGATGAGTTCGGGCGCCACTTGTTAGATATATGCTTTATTCGATTTGTTGACTGTCCCTGTTCGGGTGCCAGTTGTTCGATATTTATTTAAGCTGGTCCTTTTTGGGAGCCAGTTGATAAATTGTTTAGGCGGCGAATCCTGTTCGGCCTTATTGCTAATTATTTAGGCTGGTCCTTCTTGAGAGCCAGTTGATTGATTATTAGGTGCGCGAATCCTGTCCGGCCCTATGGATAATTATTTAGGCTGGTCCTTCTTGGGAGCCAATTGATAGATTATTAGGTGCGCGAATCCTATTCGGCCCTATGGATAAGTATTTAAACTGGTCCTTCTTAGGAGCCAGTATTCTCCTCAGGGAATATAGTACTCGGTTTATTTTCAGAGTTTATTTGCAGGAACATAACATTAGTTGGTGAGGATTTCAATAGTGGTTCCGAAATTCCAAGGAGCGGACCGTTTCGTTAGTCGCTCTCAGTCTGTAGCAGATAAGGAGGTTCCTAAATTCCAGGGAGCGGACCAGTTGAATTCAGTCGCTCTCCCGAATTTCGGACAAGCCGTATTCAAGGGGTTTTAGCGAGTATCTATGATACTCGAATTTAATTTTGACGAACATTATTTCTAAAGAGGCGAGAATATCCATACTGGCGCGGGGCCTAACAATCGGTTGTGTTAGCTATGGTAAATCACATTATTAGGACTAGACATGTAGGAGGCGAGATGTGACTTGGTGATCTTACACGACCAGTATTTAGATGGGAAATGAGATTCAAGATGTCTCTCGAATACTTTGTAAGAATTGCTTTCACGGATCTCCGCAGGTATTGAGTTCCAAGTTTTAGTTCCAACGAAGAGGATACTGTGTTGCGATCGGGCCTTTGAAAAATAAGGAAGCATGAATTTACTTCTATTTCGGGTTAATTAAATGGTCGTGATGACCAGTTTGAGCAGTTTATAATTGTTTTAGGCTATTGTCACCATCATTTCTTAAAGTTTTATAAATGAAATTGCAAATGGAGATATTGTAGAGATCCGAAAGTTAATGTATTTGTAAATTTTTTAATGAATCATTTGTGTGAGCATTATATTCTAGGTTCATTACCGCTCTGATGGCTCCCTTTTGCAGAGTAAAAATTTTATTGGTTTTATTTTTATCAGTTCCGTGCCATGCTTCTATTCCGTATTGCGAGTATGGAGAAATGAGCGTTCGGTAGAGCATTTGTAAAGCTGCTTCAGGCAGGAAATTTTTAACTTTATTTAGGATTCCGATGGATTTTGATAATTTAGAACTAATATGAGCGACATGCTCCTTGAAGGTCAGATGTTTATCTATTATGATGCCCAGAAACTTACAGGAGTGGGTTTCTTCGATTTCCCCTTCGCCAATTTTAATGCGAGGGAGAGATAAATTTTTTTTGTATGGGAATGTAATAAATTTCGCTTTATCGATGTTAAGGCTTATTTTATTAGCTTTAAGCCACAATGAAACCTTATGAAGTTCATTATTTATCCTCTCCGCAATCATAGCGGGATTTTGGTTTGGAAGGACCGCAGCAAGCGTACTGTCATCGGCAAAAAGTATGAATTTGAAGAATGACGTAGATTTAATAATATCATTGATAAAAATCAGAAATAGGAGAGGCCCATGAACAGATCCTTGTGGAACTCCATGGCTAATTGTCTGTGGGTCCGATTTAGCGTTGTCGATGACAACGTATTGCTTCCGATTTATTAGGTATGATCTGAACCAGTCATGGGCAACCCCTCGGATGCCATAACAGTGTAGTTTCGAGAGTAATATTTTATGGTCCACACCATCGAATGCTTTTCGAAAGTCAAGAAATGCAGAGAAGACAGGCTTTCTTCCATCTATATTGGAATAAAGGAATTGTAAGTGATTTAATATTGCCTGCGTTGTAGATTTTTTAGAGCGAAAGCCGTATTGTTTATCGTAAAGAAATGATTTTTGTTCAAAATAAGAGTACACTTTTTATACACAATTTTTTCGAATACTTTGCTAATAATTGGTAGTACAGAGATAGGTCGATAATTGTTTACACAGGTTTTTTCACCATTTTTAAAGATAGGGGTTACTCTAGCAACTTTGAGGGAGTTCGGGAAAGTGCCTATTAAGAGAGACTGGTTAATGAGATTGGAAATTAGCGGGGCTACAATTTTAGCAATAATTTTAAGTACTTTTGTTGGAAACGTTTGTAACCCACTTGATTTATTTTTCAGGTTGTTTATGCATGCAATTATATCGGAGGGGTTGGTAGGCGTAAAGAAAAAGGAGTTGTGTTCTCGAATATGATCCATGTATTCCAGGTGATCAGTAGGTTCACTTGGAATACCATCAGCTATAGTTTTTCCTACGTTTACGAAGAAATCGTTAAAGAGATTAGCAATTTCTTTCTTTTCATGGTATGCTACATCACCTTGAACAACATGTTTAATTTCCTTTTTATCAGCGTTATTCGATTTACAGCAAGAGTTAAGGAAGCGCCAAGTTTTTTTAACGTCAGCTTTAAATTGAGTAAACTTGCGCGTAAAGTAGCTCTTTTTTGATAACATCTGATTTGTCACATAGTTTCTGAATCGGTTATATGTTTCTCGAGATATTCGCCCTTCGTAAAGGAGGGCTAGGTAAGAAAGTAAAAGTGCTAATAAAGGCGACCGGTTACTTCGATATCCTTAGTTTTTGTATTCTCCGAAGGTTTCTCTCATATTAAATGCTTTCAAAAGTTATGATTGTGGAATATGAAATTAAGTTACTTCAATCTGACATAAGAAGTTCAGTAAATATAAGGAGGTACAATTAGCTTCATTCATTGTTGACACGTGGCACCGAAATTCGCAAGAGTTTTTTCTTCATTGTAAAGTTATTGTTCATTAATGCAAAATTGAATGTATAATATATTTAATTACTGAAAAGAAAGATGAACAACTATTGGAACATTGATGTTTACCTTAAATCTATATTTTTAAACAAAGAATCTTGATAACCAAGATATTGAGTTTAAGGCACCTTTAAGGTGACTCGTAGATGGGGTATAACTTTTAATTGAACTCATCTCTCAGATATCAACTCAGCGACGATCACAAGTGACCCAACATTTGGGGACCGAGCGCCACAGAAATAAAAAACAGGCTGCTGTTGGCCTGCTGCGCGAAGAGCATGGAAACCCTGAAAGTGTCGACAATAACCCTGAAGAATCTGAGAGTCAAAACTCTGGCCATATTGCTAATAAAATTCAGCATTGGCCTATGTGAAGCATTTTTAGCAGCGAACATACCTTTCAACAAATTGAGCAATGTAATACTAAATGAGTTTTTGAAAAACTACACAGGATAGGTCATCCCAGACCAGTCAACCATCCGAAAGTATTATGTGCATCGCGTGTATGCTGATAAAATGAAAGCGTTAAGGGAGAAGGCAGAAGGACAGAAAGTATGGGTATCTCTAGATGAAACCACAGATATAGACCAACGACACGTAGTCTGCTTCGTATCTGGCGTACTGGGAGTTTACGAAGAACGATATGAAAGCTACTTGGCTAATGTACAGATATTAGACAGAGTGAACCATTCGAAAATTTCTGCATTCTTCCACGATTCCTTGCGATGCATTTGGCCGCAGCAAGTAAGCTATAACAACGTTCTGATAGTTACAACTGCATGATGCTGCTTCTTACATGAAGAAAGCTATTAATGCACTGAAAGTCATGTTATCCTAAAATGATACACATGACGTGTTTAGCACATGCAGTGCATAGGATTGCTGAGCTAGTTCGCTCTAATTACCCAAACATAAATGTTTTCATTTCATCGGTTAAGAATGTATTCGTGCGGTCATCCAACAGAATTGACACATTTAGAGACCTTTGCCGCAATACACCGCTTATTCCTTCTCCTGTCGTGACCAGATGGGGCACATGGATGGAAGCAGCGACATACTTGGCAACGAACTTCGACAAAATCTGTGAAGTTAAATCCACGTTTGACAGCAGCCAAGTTCAAAGCATTGAAGACTCTAATGCCCTGCTTCGGGATGTAGAAACACCAACCACATTCAGTTTCATCTCTGCAACATTCTCGATATTGCGAAGTCAATAAAAAAGTTGGAGGCTACAAGTCTTCCATTGTCTTCTGCGTTTGAAATTATTGACAATGTTAAAGAATCCCTGGAAACATCACATCACAAGCAATTGCTAAACAAACTTGACGATGCAATAGAGAAGAATACTGGCTTCGCTTCATTGAAATATATTAACTCAGTATTGAAGGGCGATCCATCTATTACTGTACCGGATGATTTTCCAAATGATCTGACCCCCTGTGATACGCTTTGATATAAGGATGCACCAGTTGCATGTTGTGAAGTTGAGAGTCTGTTCTATTTATAAAACTGTTTTAGCTCCAAATAGGAGAAGTTTCACCTTTCAGAATTTGAAGTACCATGTGATAGTCAAATGTAACTCGTAAAGTAGATGACATGATACTCATTGTTAATGTTAATTAGCCTATCTTCTACTGCCAACATTTTACGAGCCATAATAAGATTGTAACTACATTTTCATATTTCACTGTATATAGGTCTTATTTACATGTGTTTGTTTACAAGTTTTATTTTGTTTATATATGTTACTACTTGTTCTAATTAGTAAGTAATTTTTGTTTCCCTTGAGTCCTCTATTTCTCCCCAATTCCTCAAAACAGTTGAGAGTTTATAGGTTAGTGATCCATACAGTGCATAGTTATAGCCAATAGAGCAGACGAATGCTGAGTTTCTCCTTAACATCTGATCAATTAAAGGAATTCACTTAAAATATGTTGTAAAGAATTGAAATACATGCTAACGTGCATTATAATAAACGCATATTTGCATAATAAATGCATATTTGCATAATAAATGCATATTTGCGTAGTAAATGCATATTTGCATAATAAATGCATATTTGCATAATAATAAATGCATATTTGCATAAGTGCATATGATGCATAACATAGGTGCATATAATGCATATTTATAGCTGCATATGATGCAAACTGATAATTGCATACTGTCACAGCCCTGGTTATGAGACCCATGAACGCTTACCGAGGATCTTCATGTTAATTCAATTTAAAACCTATGTGATGCACATAATGCGTGAACATAAAGGAAATTAACTTATCTTTCTTTCTAAGTAATTGCGCGTTTCTGCCGCGCCGACCTTTTAGTTTTATACACAGAATTATTTTTCATCCATTACTTCTTCATTAATACTTGGAATCGCTGAAATCAAATCTCGTTCATTGGCGTAATTGGTGTCAAAAACGCTTTACATTACCGCCGCCTACGCGTTTCTATTACTTCGTGCTGTTCAAACCATTTTCAATCTTAAATTTACTTGACCATGCGGATAGATTTTCACGTCTTTTTTTTTTACATGCGTTGATGTGGGTTGTTATACCACATAAGTTTGCCATCTAAGAATCTATGTGTTGACATTTTAAAAACGAATGCCATATTTTCTATTAACTTCATTTGAAATTAACTTCCATGTTTTATTCTGATGCAACCTGCTGCTGCGCCCCTGCAAACGTCCACTGTGGCTTGGTACCATTATTGTCAACTCTACAGTTATCATTTTCATCCTCAGTGACTATTTAGCAAGTTCTGGTCAACACTACTTAAATTAAATTTCCTAGTATAAAACGAGGAAGAATTATAGGTACACTTTTAAACACGATGTATTTACCCAGACAAGAGAGGTAAGATGATAGAAAATCTGTCGTAGCTGTGTAGTTTTCCACCGGAAATGAACTTGCATGAACCATCAATTTATACGACGAAAAGTTAAATCTAGAACGAAGAATCGCTGTGAAGTCTCAACTTTGGTCCTCGTCAGGCAGAAATTCGACGAAACTACTATGGTGAATAAATGAGCACAAACAGAGAGGAACGACTTTATTACTTCAGCAATACAAAAATATAGACAATCCACTCGCTAAATCTTAAAATAGCCAAAATTTAGCATCGCTGTGAAAAGAAAAAGGCACTTGGGATTTGAACAAGAACGAGGGAAAATGTGACCCAGTTGGGCGAAACGAGCGTCGTACCGCTGAAGTGAACACTTTAACAGGCTTACTCAGATCCTTTGACACATGCAGTTCAAGTTAGCCACATCTGCATAAACGACATTCACAATTGGCGAACTGCAATAACACCAACGAGTATAACTAGGACGTAAAAGCTGATCAAGCTCACAGTAGCAACTTAAACACCAATGGTTATATTTCCAATACGGTTTGTTCATGAGAGCGTGATCACTAGGAATTATCTAAAAACAGCGCTAGCTATTTACTATTCAGCTCAACGGTAATTGAGACCAAGCCTCCACTAGCGCTATACACTCAAACAGGGCTGCCTTAATCACAAAATTCTCAATGGAATGCCACATTGACAAGCGACGAAATTTGCCATACCTTATAAGAAGTTCAGAACACTTCTATTCTAAAACGAGGAGTATCCTCAGATATAAAGTTATTTTCAGTGAAATGGAAGAAATTGAATACAATTAAAAGGAGAAACCGCCTTCGGGCATAGTGTTGTTTTCGGTAAAGTGGAAGGTGTCGCCGCTGGGCGCTGCTGCATCGCCCGTAGCAGCAGAGGAACTGTCGGGCTCGACAAGTTCCCCATTCTCGTCCACACTGAAATACCGATCTACGATGTCCAGAGCCTTCTTGTACACGTCAATATTTTCGTGGTTTTGGAGCTCCTCGAGTTTGTCAACGCCGCCGTACTCTTCCACCATTTGAGCTACGCGGTCCAACTCTCCAAGCTTCTCCGCACACTGAAAAAGAAAGATCCATCGTTTGTAATCACCAAAAGAGATGTTGAGCCAATGCGCCAGCTTACAATCGTTTAACAGGTTATATTAAACAAGTTATTTTGAGCTTCCTGTGTAGTTAATCATCTCTTGTTATGTTCAACGGGTTATCTATGAACAAGGTATGTTCATTCATACACAGGATACCCTGCACAGAGAAACACAGCTACGAAGGAAGAAAAGGCAGGGAAGAAGACAACTGAAAGAAACAGAATAGGCACGAAGATATAAATTTCCAAGGCCTATCTAAAGCTCAGGTAACCCAACAGTAACCCTCTGTAGGTAACAGTGCTCCATAAAATAGGATAGACGAACTAAACTTTCCTAAATCTATAAATAAACAAATGCATCCCATATTCTATCCCCTCGGAGGGGTAAACGCTAAGAAAAAAATCGAGGAATTACAGATCGTACACTAATTTCAGCTGCGGACCATATGACACAAAAGAAAATTGACGAAATATTGCGAAAAAAACTCCATCTAAGAGGGACAAACGCTAGAAAAAAACCTCTAATGGATTACGCAAAATGATGAAAGCACCCAAGGACTAAAGCAATACTTCATTTGATTAGTTCACCCTAGTGCCACCGACCACTGAAAAGATCTCTTCCTCTTACATTATCGCTTTTTTTTTGCACTACCTCGAAGAACCTACACTTAAAATCTAACTTGAAATCATTTTTCAAGGAAGGAGAAACACTAAAAAGCAGCTATGTCATATTCGCTGTTCTTACGTGAAACTGTCAAGTATTTACTAAAACGCTTCATTTTTAATTTCTCTATTCTCCTGTATGCAAATTAGGTAATGAGACCAGGTGAAACAAACCATCATGCCGCTGTTATGTTCAACACACAGCCCGTTCTCGTTCTAGTCCCCACCTTGAGGATGTTGGCGATGCCGTCCATGGTGACGAAGAGCTGCTTGGGATCCTGGGCGCCCAGCAGCTTGCAGAAGTGGATGAGCACACCGTGTCGCACGAGCACCACGATCTGCTCCGACGACCCACCGCTGGTGAAGTTTGTCACCGCCCAAGCAGCCTCCTTTTGCGACCGAGCGTCACCCTGAACACGCATTTTATTTGATCGGTGTTTGTAATACATTCATCTCATTACATGGGCTGAGGTCAGTAGAATCTATTGTGAAAAATTTTAAGGTCTATCATAAGCCAGCGTTTACCAGTTACCAGTCAGCAAATATTAATAGATATCGAACTTCGCATCTGATAAGAAATACTTTTTTTGTCGAATAGGCCACTCATCTCGCACAGAAATACCGACATTAAAGAAAACTAATATCTCCATCCGCTCTCTATACTCGCACATCAAATTAACCTAAAAAATGGGACATGGCCGCACACAACACCCGGACAACACGAGGCTGCCAGAAACACAGCTGCATCGAACTCAGCGGCTGAGCCACATCTACGTGATCGTCCCTCATGCCTTTCTTATCTCCCCACGGCTCCAAATGAAAACCCTCACTTACGGAGAATCAATCAAAGGTCACGTCATCACCAATTCTTTCACCTCCGCTCCCTACTATGCTGTGTCCAAAGCGCACAGTATCGTCACCTCAGTTATGCCTCTCGCATTCAGACACTTCGCGATGCTATATGTCACATCTGTTTTTAGTCTCCAATTTTCATTCGCTTACCTCAGCTTCCTCTGAAGTGGATATACTTCCCCTTCTATGGCTACCTACGTTACGAACACCTCCACTCTACCATTTACCGACACAATCAAACACGTTCTTCGTCTCACCTCACGTCTTCAAACACTCTCACTATGTTGCCTCCACTCAATTGGAATACAAACCTCTTCTAAGTAGTCTAACATTCCATGATATAGAACCTCAGGAGGTAAAAAACTTCAAGGATCTCTTTTCAGGAGGTAAAATAGACAACAGTAAATTTTCTTCCCTATAGAATAATCTTTCGACAAAGGAGAAACAAGGTGAGGGCAAGAAGAGCGGACTAACCTGCTCGAGAACCCGCATTAAAGCAGGCAGGCAGTTGCTGTCGATGATGGCCTGGATCTGGTCCTGGTTGCCAGCAGCCACATTGCTGATGGTCCAAGCAGCTTCCTTCACGATGTTCTGTTTGGTGTGGTGCAGCAGCTGAGGGAATACTTCTAGGGCTCCTGCCTTCACCACCACGTCAGTCTGGCAGCACAAAAACGTTCATTTTAAGCATTGAACCATTAGAAATGACAACAGCAGCCACATTTCACAAATTGGCTAACATTCCGTTCACCAACATTGACTAGCGAGGCTTAAGAATTGCATAAATGAACACAAGACCCTCAACACTATCGAGCCTCCTGCGATGACGGATAAAAATTACCGATATGAGGAAGAACGATACCTTTTTCTATACGCATAGAAGCACTATCAAAGCATTACTACTGCACAACAATGTGTGTTGTAAAATGCTTACAACTTCAACAATCAAGATCAAATGAAACAATTGTTCCTTGTTAAAGGTAAGTAAAATTTGTCCTACAGTAAAAGATAAACACTGTTCAGTGGTACATAAAGTTCTTGAGCATTACTCAACACTTTGATCGCAACGTGCGCCACCAGCGGCCAGGGAGGGGTTTCATAACGCTGCTAACCAGCCAGAAGTCACTAACTCAATTTTCAAAAATACTTAATTATATCGAAATTAAAGGCACGATCCATCTGATGTTTGCTATTTTCAAAAATACTCAATACAATTGACTCTAAATTTGAGTTGAACATTGAACCTGAGTTAAAGTAATTACGGTTAAAGTGTAGAGAAATGCTAACATATTAAATTTCAAGTGCGAGTTTCCCTAACCACCACAAAAGTGTCCCCAAGAGGGGAAAGAGGAAGGCATAATTAATTTTGGAATTGAGGGAACGGGGAATCTCTGAGTAAGATGTGTTCCCACACCCTGTGCATAGAAACAGTAAAATTGGAAGAGGCCTATTAAACAAAATAAAAATAAAAGTTAAAGTAACAGCAGTTGGAAAAAGTGAACCAGAAAACACATTGCATAACAAAGCAAAAAACCTTTTCCTGAACAAAAGGAAGGCTTACTCAACTTTCAGTTCGGGCCTTACATTGTCTCCTGTGAGCGCCAATCCTCAAGTATAATAGTTGAATCTCCTTGTGGGGTACAATATCCAGTAACAATGTTGCTTCATACTAAGGCCGTTAGCTCAAATGAAGTTCTCTCTAGCGGCCGACAACTGTTGCAGTTACATCCAATATTATATGTCGTAAGATCTAGTCTAGGTAAACAAAAGCCTTCTTAGGAGTCCAAGAGAATAGTCTGCTTGATACTACGATGCAGGACGATGCTCAGCAGAATTGACAGTAAAGGAGAAAAACCGAAAAAATAAACATATACAACCTCAAGCATCAATCACAGAAGTTTTCATTTCGAAACTTATTCCTCAGAAGGTAGCTATGATTTTACAAGTTAATGCTTCTAATTCAATTGATAAATGCAAAATAATTATTCATCAATTTAAATCTTCCACAATTTTCAATAAAGACATGTAACCTGATCAAGTACTTCCCGACACGCATTGGTGGAAAAAACGTGAAGCAATCATTGACTATTTAATCACGCCGAGACTATAAATTTCAACACGCCAATGGGCTTTATCAAACAATTGCTAATTCACACACTGCCTCGCAAAAAATCATACTTGAAAGTTATCCGCTCAACAGAGCCGGGACTTGTTAAGCAAGCTGTTAAGCGCTGTGATGGGTAATAACTTTGGCCACATATTTCTTAGGTTACTTTCCTTGCTTTGCTGAACGAGCTTCCATTATTTTGTTCGTGTACTCAAAATGAGTAAATCCCTGAACCGCTTGAGAATAAGCAGGCTTTAGAAGCGCGCGCAAACCCACCTGGACGTCATTGCCGGTGACGATGTTGCCAATGGCTCTGAGCGCAGGCGTGACCACGGAGATCACGCCCGACGCCAGCAGCTGCACCAGCTGTGGCACCACGCCGGCTGCCACCACCTCCGCGATCTTGTCGTTGGTGCCGTCGGTCAGGTATGAGATCGCCCAACAAGCATCGGCTAGTTACAAAGAATATACGTCAATTCAACATCTAGTACAAACGGAATGAGTACGGAGATATTTTAATGCCTAGTCCGGGAACTTGGCGCAATCTAAGCTGAGTGTTTTCATGATTAAATTTTAGGCAGCAATTTACATCTCCCAACTCACGCCAAGTGCCAAGGAAGAAATGAAAACAAGCACAAAAACAAACGAAAATGTGTCGACTAAATCCAGAAATTCGCACAAAGGAGTCTTTTTCAGGAGCATTTAAGGGGAGATAGCCCATTTAGGAAGTTTTTCTTCAATATTGAACCTAGAGCAATGAAATTTGGTATTCTGATAGGAAATGCAATTGGGAACCGTTTGTTTTCTACAAAATAGCGCGATTTTTCATTTAGAAAACGAGATTTATGGGGGAGTTTTCAAAATCCATCTCCTCCGACAGTTTTTGAGTAAAAGTGACGAGTTAGTGTCATTGGATGTGGAAAGATTTTTAACTTCCAAAAACTAACATGGCATTCTCAAAACTTTAGTTTAAAATTGGAAAAAACAAGAAATTCCAAGGCATGTCTTCTTTCAAGAAATTTTGTACTTTATGACGTCACAACTTTTGATCGAAAATTAATCTTGAATCACCATGTTAGTTTTTGAAATGCCTAAGTCTTTCCGCGTCCAATGATACCAAAACCATCACTGTAGCTTAAAAGCTGTAGGAGATCCATTTTCAAGAACAAAAATCCCTACATTTCAGTAGAGACCAGAGAAGGAAAGTAATTGACTTAGAAACGAGCGAGTGCCCGTGCTTGTAAGCCCGTAGCATCGGACCCAGTGCATGTGCAAAGCTAATTTTTTCACAGAAGCTTCCTAACATATTCGTCTTGCTAATGAGAATAAAATCAAAATATGAAAATATTTAGACATTTTTTCCGAATTTGGGGGCTATCTCCCCTTAAACGAGTTGACCTCACAAATAAATAATAAAAGAGTGCAAAGAGAAAGAACACATTTGATCCAGTAAAAATTTTCTCGTAAAATTGATAAAAATTAGCACCGAGGAACAACACATCTTGATTAATATTCGGCAACATTTCTTTGTGCTATCTTTCCCAACAATTTTTTTTTCAGTTTTAATAAAGTAACAATATTCCAACCCTGAAGTTGACATATTTAGAGCATTTATTTGCGTTATAGGATCAAATATTTTGGGACTTGCTAGCACGCAAAGGCGATTTCGAGAGAGCACAGAGTTAAGACCATTTAGCAAGGACAAGTGCCACAAGGGATACATGTGCATACTGTAGAAACGGTAAATTTAGGAACGAAAAAGAAAAAAACAAAAAAGATATGAGAACTGAAAGAAGCGACGAGGGCGTGAAGTAAAAGATGGAAGTCCATACGGTACATCTATTGGCTGAGGTAACTTCACGCTATACCCCACGGGGGCGCCGATTTCCACAAGCTAAACCAAACCAATACCTGTTGCCTATCATAAGCAGCTGAAGGGGTGTTTAACGACCGTAGGCTAAAATGTTCAAACATCAGAAGAATTTATATTTACTTTCACTGACAACTAGCTTTTTTCCTTTATGCTTCAACTTGGAGATTAGATTATTAGTTGGTTTAAGTCTCCCTATCCGCCGCAAAGGCGATCCAAAGAGAGAAAGGAGGAAGGCACCATTTAGTATGGAGTTAAGGGAATGCGGAATCTATTCAGAAAGGGCACAGAAACAGTAAGTTGAGAAAAAAGATTATGAAACAAGATCAAAGTTGAAAAAGTAATAGGTGCTGAAAAACAGGACAGCAGTGAACCGAAAAAAAGTGGTCTCTAACATGAAAACATATTTCAACCAAAAAAGCCTACCAAACCCACAGCTTGGGCCCTCACAATGTCCTCCTGTTCAACTTTGAGATAGCTGACTTTTACAACTGAACCAAGTCTCGCACGCGAGGTAAAAGAGACAACGAGAAGTACAGCAGACGTTCCGATGCTACAAAGAAGAAAAACGCTTGGCCTCACTGACACTTACCCTGCACTTCTGTGTCGGGGTGCGAGATGAGGTAGGCGAGAGTGGGAAGGCACTCTTTCACCATTTCGAAAGGTGGAGAAGGGTTCTTGTTCCGGCACAAATTGCTGATGGTCCATGTGATGTTGCGCAGGAAGGCAAACTGGAGAAGAAAAATGAGCTGAATAGAATGTGGGTACAAGAACGTGCAGTGTAGTGCCTCGTTCCTCGAGTCTCAAGTCGTCAGACACCAGAAAAAAAAGGTCACATTCAAAATCATCAATTTTCAACCACGATCAGACTTCCTTCACAACACAAGAAAGTAACAGCATCACAAAAAATTTGTTCCATGATAAGTTTTTTGGAAATTATCTGTAGAGCAACATTTTCTTTGACTCGTTTGTGAATACTGCTCACATTCTCAGTGCTTCATTTTACTCGCTTATCAGGCTCGATCTTTAAAGATAGTGACCCCGAAATATCCGTTTTGCTGTAGTCCCTAATCAGATTTTCGTTTAAAGTATGCAGGAAGAAAAACTATTAATTCAAATGTCATTACAGAGCAGTCATCTACAGTGAAGCTCATTAGCCAGATTTTGGTCCTTCAGAAAATCGATCGAAGCCTGCTTCAATAGTACCTCATTCAATCAGCAAATGCTCTGTGAGTCTGTGACAAAGTTCCGTGTCCGTGGACTTTTCAATATTACTGACGATTCCGTGTCCAAAAACGTTTAGTATTAAGATGAAACGCAACGGACCTAAAACGCTTCCTCGAGCGGCCGGTGACGGCTTTCATAAAAAATTTGAAAACATTAAAATGACAAAAAATCGTTTACATTAAAAATTTACAATTAGAAAATAGATCCACAGAAAATCTGCCTATGAAACTAGGGAAGAAAAATCAATTGACGTTCTTAATATTTACATGGCATCGTTAAATAACGTGCGTCTTCAAGCGTGAGCAAACTATTTCTAAAATCCACGAGAAAGTTCACCTAGAAACTTGGGCGAGATAAATATTATTCTATGATTTCAATGATTAATTCTAGTGCTTGTGAGATAATGGCAAGACAGTTTAGCGATATCACGAAGGTACTTAAAGGCGCACAATAAAAATTTCGCCGAAAATTCGAAAATTATCTGAGACACCAGTGCACACGAGGCGATATGAACCTCTTTTCTGTGCACTCCAGCCTAAACAATGATTCGGCACAAAGTATGAGCATTTTAAATTCACATACGCAGGCATGAACTGGCATAAGTTCAGAATCTATGTAACAAAATAATCTCATCTTTCCTTGCTCATCATTTCATTATTACCGCGTTTAATGATGGTGGAAAACACTTTTCAGCTCGTAGCAAACATGTCGCCACACGAGCGCACCATACATTAAGACGACAGTATCGCATGTAACGTCCTATTCCCGCCGAGTTCAAACCTCACGAATTACCCACGCAGTTTGAGGTTAGGTTCTATTCTCGCGATTCAAGACGCGACAACGAGGGGGGAAGGGCCGGGGGAACTGGGGTAAGCAGCTCGACTGACCTCTGAGTTAGGCTTGACTAAAGATAGAAGAGGCTTGATGATGCCGGCCTTGATGACGAAATCCCTCATGTCAGGGCCGTCTCCCGCTATGTTGCCCAGCGCCCATACCGCCTGCTCCGCCACGTTGTGGTGCGACGACTCCAGCAGCCCGATGAAAGGAGGTACAGCGCCGCAATCTGCGCCGCAAAAATCTCGTATTAACCATTCAAACGAAGAATAAAGAGTAATAAAAATACCTCTTCATTCTACCTAGATTAAAAAAAATCGTTTTCAAATTCGCGATTTTAAAGATGATTTACAAACAGACAGGCTTACTAATTAGCCCGAGCTAAGTGAAACATCTAACTTTCTATCACAGAGTGCGAGTAGGTGAACCGTATCTGACTTCGTATATCAAATGACAAAATGGGCAACAATCAGAAAAGATACATAAAGAGCTATTTTATGCTGTTTGAAAGCAAGGAACCAACAGCTTTTGCCCATATTTTTAAAAACCTTGACACGTGAATGAACTGTTGCTGTTGCAATATTTTAGCTTGACTATGGCGAAGCAGAACACGACTTTTAGGACTCAAACAAACAATTCGAGCGAACTTAGAACACACGATCTCAAATGGGGCAACTACGTCATATTTCTCATACGTAATCCCACTTTTACAGCAGATAAAAATATGCAAAGGAATTTTGTTGAGAGAAAACACTAACCTTTGAGCTCTATCGATTTTTTTTCAACTATTACACGACTTAATGGCCAAAAATTCTTCAATACGGTCATAAGCCCAGTACCGGCACATTGCCGAGGTACACCAGCCTTCACAAGGTTGCATATCAATAGAGCTCGAGAGAGCTGTGCCAAAACTCACCCACTACAGCGCGGGTCTGTTCTGAGGTGCCAGAGGCAATATTGGTGAGCGCCCAAGCAGCCTCAAACTGCAACGACGGACTGTAAAAACACAAAAGAATACCATGAAGCTAACCAGAACCGGATCTTATTACTTTCCGGGAGAACACTAACATTGAGTAATATTTATACAACTAACGAGACTGATGTCACACCGATACAAACTATCATTGAGGATATTACTGGATATATTACGTAACAAGTGGAAACACCAACAAATAAAACCTCTCGACTCGGAAAGGCAGATAGCATGTCAATTGCCAAGCATTATACTCGTGCTTTGATAGAAGCAAAACTAATCGTGGAAGTGAAAGCACGCTTATCGCAACAATATACGTAAGCGGCTAGTGAGTCTGGTGTATGTCTCTACTACGCATACAGTGATAAAGTAGTCAGGACACGCATCAACTCAGTAATCAACCAAATACCCGCCTGCGGACGAGATGGACGTGACGCACACAAAACAGTGTTTTTCTTATAATGTAGCCGAAATTTATTCGAGTTGAAGTTACAATTTAAATTATATTGAAATTAATATCATTGTTATGAAGTTTCAATACCGCAGGAAACGACTTTCACAATTTTAAACCTAAAAGAAGTAATACTGAGAAATACACAAGTGATTCAATGATAACGGTGTAGATCAGCACTGACTGATGTCAGACCCAGCAGCGCTCGTGCAACACAATTCAATTGTTACATCGGTGAGAAAACAAACGTGCTCTCAAGAATGCGCTAGCATTTAAAGAAAAGAAAATTAGGATAGATACAATAGTTGTAATCCTCTATTAGCCGTACTACAGGAAATCAATGACTCACTGGACCAAACTCAATATCGCCCATTCGATAGATCATAAATGTACGGGAATCTCCAACCACGATTGTGACATCGCCATTTTCATGAATAGGCGTGCAGACAAGGAAAGCACTGACTGCTATCGTAACTCTTGCAGCCTCAACAAACAGTAATAGTCACACACACGGGTCTAGGGATATCAGGCACTGATTGCTGAAGTGTGGTCTCAGCAACCCTAACTTGTTTTCTCTGTGGAGTGGTATACAAGTTTTCCTCACCTCGCATAGTTTTAAACTGTTTGAAACAGCAAAGCACAACGGATTAAACAACAAAAAATGGCTAGGAGTAGATTAGATTAGTCGTTAGTTTTAGCCTCCCTACCCGCAGCAACAAATGCGATCCAAAGAGAGGAAAGAGGAAGGCACCATTTAGTATGGAGTTAGGGAAACGCGGAATCTACGCAGAAAGGGCATAGAAACAGTAAGTTGGGAAAGAAGATTATGAAACAAGATCAAAGTTGAAGAAGGAAGTCGTAGGTGTTGAAAAACAGGACAGCAGTGAACCGAAAAAAGGGTGGTCTGTAACAAAATAAAATCCTATTCTACTACAACAAAAAGCAAGCCTACCTATCCTTTAGCTCGGGCCCTCACATGGTCCCCCTGGGAGCGCCAATTCCCATAGATACAATAGTTGTATCCCCCTGAGGGGATGGCTAGGAGTAAGTGGAGCACGGCCGCTACAGACAGACACTCACTTGTCAGCATATCTGAGGAAGGCGACGAGGGGGTTGACGATGCCTGCGCTGATGATGGCGTCAATGGGGGGACTGCGCTCCCTAGAGAGCATCTTGCGAGTGGCCTGGGTGGCGGCCAACAGTTTGGAGGGGTCGTTGCCGTTTATTGTGTTGAGGATTTCTTCGAGACTCATGGGGGGCGGCATCTGCATGAGGGGGGCAGGCAGGCCGGACTGCTGTCAGCAAGTGAGGCCATGCAAGCACAAAACGTGGGCAGCGGCACCCAAACAGCGCAAGCAAGGAAGGAAGAAAGAGAAACAAGGTAAGGTGACAGTCAATTTAAGCTGAGGACATTCTTGCAGAAATAAGATGGGCGTCAGTAAACAGAAATGATAGTGAGAAACAAGAACTAAATACTTCCATATAAGCAACAGGGAACGGTACTGCATCAAAGAATCTACAACAAAGCTCATTGACAATGAAGCAAATAGCTAACGCATCATAAATACCTGCGTTACTCGTCGTTAAAACGTAACGAGTAAAAAATAATTCAACTCTCAGTAACTTGATGTAGAAATTGATACTGAATTCAACTAATGACTAAGCAAAAAATATTTATAAACAGTATGTCAGTATCATTGGACCATGCAAATAAAGGCGCGATTGTAGTCTGTGCACATGAATTAGTTATCACTGTGCCCTCCAACGATTTTATCTGGCAAGTATATAAGTCGTCTTTCTTTAGCACTATTGCGCTCCCGCAGCCACTTTTTAGAAGCTGGAGACACCCCAACTTTTCGTTAACTTGGATCATCTACTCCTAGTCGATAAGTCATTCATTTTTTAATCAACTTGAAATAGATTGCTGATTTTGCAAAAGTTTTATACAGCAACAAGAAGTTCATCACAGGGCTTTGACCACTAATGCACTTCAGCATTGAAAATACGTTTTTGAGCTCGTCATTCTTTGTGATGAAAAAAATACGCCACCCTACTTTTAGTTCATGTCAAATCATTTCAACAAAGAAACTGAAAAGCGCACTCGATATTCAGAAACGAGTTCACTCCTATTTCCAATCAAAAGTGTGTTCACTCTACACTAGTCAGGAAGCGTCATCGGTGTGACGGTGTGATGATTCGAAATAAAGGTATACAATGACACCTTTCGGTTTGAGTGAAACTAAAAATAAGGAGAAGCTTTTGTTTTTTGATTAAAATTCAAAGCAAGGGTATACAGGCTGGGTAAAAGTAAATTAAAAAGTATTTCATTTATAGACATTGTAAATCGGAGTCAACGACTTTAGCCGTCAAGCTTGACGCAAGAGAAAGAAGGCTGTAATAGCATCCTTTATCACACGGCTGAGAGCAGTCGTTAAAGAACCAGCACAACCCTCAAAATGATCAAGAGACCAGTTCAGAAATATCGCAACTTCACCAAGGTGATCTCCAAAACGAACACTGACTCGTAGAAAAAGCCTAGCATTTAACAGAAATCTTTGAACAAACATATGCTTATAAGCCTCATGCTTAAAAGCATAATTGAACATTTCAAGGGACTCGCAGAATAAAAATAAACCTCTGTAATAGGTGTGTTAACATTTGAATGTGAGGGCATAAGGAGTGGTGATTGATCCCTCGCAAAGGACTCAGAGCGGGATAATCGCTGAACCTTTGAAAAGGGAGTTGTTTTTGGCTATTTCAAGGGTGAATACATGCGGTAGAAACCTAGTGATTGGCACAACTGGACCAGCTCTAGGATCAGCGAAGCATAAGACGTGCAAGAAATGTTATCATAAATTTAGTGAAAGAGAAATTGCTCCAATCGAGCAGTTGGGTATGAGGAACATTGGTGTGCAATGCAGTGTTGAAAGTTTAGGTTAGAACCTTGAAAGTTTAGGTTAGAACCAAGTGAACCGAGAAAATAATAATACGAGTCGCTGCTGGTTCTCGTTAATAAGTGAATGACAAACACTGAAACATCAATATTGGCTACAACATGTCACGTCGTAGGTAAAATCAGTGGGATTTTATGTTCCAGTTTGTTCAAGTACAGAAACGAATATTATAACCAGGATGTTCAATATTTGCCGTAATTCATGAAAAAATGTCCTAGCATTGATCATAAGATCAACACAATTATCCTGAACTTGAATGGGAGTTAATCCATTTTCCACAAGTGAAGCAAATCATCAGGTTCATTAGCGATGAGTCTGAAATATTTTGAGAAGCGTCCAAGACTTGGAATGTGTCCAAGTGAGACTAAAAAAGAGTCAATAGTTGAATGAACAGCGTCTAAATTTTTGAAACTAAATTTTATTCAAACGATCAAGAAATATGCTAGTACCGAGATCAGTAAATGATCATTAATATTATTCCATCAGTTAAAACTCTCTAGCCACAACAAAGGCGACTTCAAGAGAGCAATAAAAGGAAGCAATTAATTAATATACACTGCAGAAAATGTGGAATCCATGCACAAGGTGTTTCAACACATGATAGAGGGGGAAGAAACTGAGATCAAAAAAAGGCACGAAGTGGGCATGAGAGACGAATCACGAGGGCTATTTTTAATTGAGTCGCTATCCCTCTGGGGGCGCCCGTCCGTAAGACAAACCTAAACCTGTAGCCTATCCTATGACTCCTGAGGACGCGCTCAGAAACAAATTGAAGGAGGGCCTGGCTATAGCTGAGATAACTTAACACTAACAAAAAGAGAGATGAAGAAAATTAAGAGCTCAAAAGAAAAAATTTCATGCATGCACTCACCATTTGCAAAAAGGGGAAATGTGAATGGTCAGTATTGACATAATTAGAGTGATAAGAGTTGTAAGTGAAGTAGCATTCACACTAGACAAACACAGAATCAATCAACTTTTTTTTGGCAGATGTGTAAGTAGTTGGTTTATTTTGTAAATCATATCACTGCATTTCACCAATATTTGATTGTGGGAGTACGCAAATCCCCCCTACACAAGCGCTCAGTTGTGACATCGGAATGTACAAGAGCAGAACAACGAATATAATTCTGAAGTGCGGTAATAATTGCAGGACAAAAATTAGCATACCAATGTACGAGTACATAGCTACGGCAGAGCAAGCCTTATTTAGCATTGTTCCATTAACAGCCTAGTATCTCGAGTCGTCAAAAGAATTTCGTCCATTATCATACAAAACCAGGACATAAAAGTTTTCTACATTGGCGGTCATACACGAGAAGCTATAGTTGAGAAGTCTCATTTAACTTAAAGCTGAGATTTAACATTAAAATTAATGAAATCCAGCATAAATTAACAATATTAGCTCTTGGGAGGGCACCTACATTAAAATTGTTTTATCTATACTAATTAGATGCATAAGCAAGGAAATACAGTAAAAGCACGAATGGAAGAGACTTTGATGGTACACAATGAAAAATGATAGTACAGTACTACGTGAAGAGACGTATTCACATGATAAAAACGAAGTTTCGTCTTCTGTTCTTCCATACATGAATAACAAACAAGCAGAGAAAGCAATGGCTATATGCGATAAGTATTGAATAACTAATGATGCTGGCTGGCCAGAAAAGGCCTACAAATTCTACAATCGCACTGACGTTCACGAGTCCGTTAGGCCTCAATTACTTGCAGCCACAAGTTCATGTCTACCTGCACTAACAGCCCAACGTAGAGCACTTGCCCCTCCAGAAAACTAACTCAAATGTTTGACGAGCCCTAAATTGGTCTTAAACGATTCAGTTTTGTTACAATGTGAAATAAAAAGGGAGTCAAGATGGATCATACAAATGTGCCCGAAAACCCTTTCAGATTAAGAATGCTGTATGAAATTTTCAAGAGAAAGTAATTTAAGGTTTCTCTATTCCATGCCAAACATGATCGATTTCAGATGCAACAAGTATCAGCGTGTTATTAATAAAGAAAGCGCAACAGTTGCCAAATTGAAGTAGCTTACTCAAGAATTCAGATTTAATGAACATGCACTGAGTTTATATTCATCATTGGGTCATGGGTCAAAAATAAAGCCAAGGTTACACCTGATGCAACAGTGCATCAGCGTTCAACTTGCAGATGTACAATTACTACTTGAAACTGTTCAACTAGCATAGGCAAACATTACATATTTCTTAAGCAATAAATCTTTTTTTCTTTTCACTGCACGCTGAATTCATGATTCGTTTCAAAATCTTGCCTTTAACGCAATGAAGCATTACTTTCATTCCACTGAATAGTAAACGTGATATTGCTCAATAGCCATAACAATATTGATGACATTCAAATCAATAATCAACATTTCCTTTGATTCATAGAGCTTTCTTCAATTCCCCTTATTGATGCTCCATAGGCAAATAAATTCCATCAGTGTGCCTTGACCATCCATGGCTGCTTGAGAGATCAATGAATTACACTGAGTGATATTTAGCACTCAAAATATTCTAATAATCTTAACACATGAATGATTTGCACAACATCTGCATGATCTGATATGAAATTTGGCAAAATGCAAGCTATTCAAGATATGATCAATAGGAAAGCAGTAACCATACAAAATGAAATTGGAGGATGACTGCTGACAATCCCATCACTATTTCCTACCTATGCAGTTGACACAGAATCCCTCACTAAGCTAAACTATTTAAGATATTGGCAAGGACGGCTCAGCTTGACGCATGCTTGCAGAGAAATGACAGTGCTGAGGGCAACAGGGAGATCACACACACCTGGACGGTCTCTTCACTTATGGGCGAGGTGGGCTCATCAATCTGGACGTTGCGACGCTTGAGAAGCTGATCGTCCTTCTTGGCCTTGCGCAGCTCCACGCTCGTCTCCTGCCGCCGCCGCCTCATCTCCTGCTCGGCCAGACCTTAGCTTACAGAGCGTCATTTGTGTGGGCGCAAGGCAGTATCACTAACACAGAACTAACTTCAACAAGGAGCGATCAATATTTGTCTCCAAAACCAAGAGAGAATTACTGAAAAATTCAAACAGATGTATATTTTATATAATCTTGTAGTTTTATACACACTGGAAGCAAGGAAATGTGCTCAACATGTCACATACGGTGAAGATGAAATGGGTATTACTGAATGTACATATACTAGACAGTTAGATTATTTGATGGCAAACCAGAGTACATCATTAGCTTGAGTTCATTTTAAATAATATTAATTTTTCAAAATTATAAACCCTAAACAATATTTTAAACATGTTTTAAAGTCAATCACAAGATTTGTACTACTCACAGAGGTAACCCCCATTACAATGCACTTCCAGTCTGCTATTTATGCTACAATAATCAACAGTGTTTGGGGGAAACCTAAGAGAATTATAGCACAATTTAAGTAAGCAGTTCACATAGAAAATGTACAATTTCAACATAAAATTGTTCATAAAGGGAAATCCTTTTACATTTAAATAACTTGAATCAAAAAATAGCATTTAGGCAATAAATCCACCTTAATCCTCTCATGGCAATGGTTAGCTGAGAAAACACTAACTGCAATGATAAAACTATGATCTTTGCTGGACTAACTGCTAACATTTTTAATGATTTAAAATATAAATATAATTTGAGTTTCAGCAAGGGAAACTGCTAGGATTCCAATAATCAAAGAAGTTAAGAAATAAGAGCCTGGTTTAAAACAAATCCAAATCAATTCTCTACAAGTGAATGGCATTAGGGCACCACAATTCAACACTTTTTGGTGTAGAAAACATCAAGTGGCATACACCTATACTGTATCTATATTGGCCAAGGGATACTGTACACCGTTGTGATACAATTCTTCAAGACCTTGACATATAAATGTGAGAAGATAAGCAATTCATTTCACATTCACAGCTCATTAACAACACTCTTGACAACAAAGGTTTTCCCCAGTGAACATCAAAGTACTGTACTAAGTGCATAATGTGAAAGATAGTCATGAGGTAAATGGAAGTCATTTAGTCAGAATCAAAGTGGTACTATTCCAAAACAATATTAAATAAAAACAATACCTCTATGTCTTTGCCAGCATTCTTGAATTTGTTGAGCCTGTTGGGTCCAGGACTGTTGTCTCGAGAGCTGGGAGCTGCTGACATTGTTGTAGTTGGTCGGTCGGGAGAAGCACACCAAACCTATCACACTGTAATCTGAGGAAATGAGCATTAGAATTAAGTGGGAACATAGAACTAGCACTCAAGCCACCAAACACATGGAATATTCTAAAACCTTAGCAGATTAAATTGCAGTCTTGCATTTCCTCATGTTGAATGAAAGCCAAGTTTGTAACTCAACAAGTATTTAATAGCAAAGGTGGAATGAGCTTCACTTCCATCAATGCAATAGCTACCCTCTGTTCTCAAGTATCTTCAGCAGGCAATCAAATCCACACGCATATTCATAAATAAAAAATTCTGCCATAAAAAATAATTCAATGAGTAAACTCAAATAAGATTTAATAACTTTAACGAAAATTTTCTGACACTTTCAAATTGACGAAGTTTCTCATAGAATCATGACATCGAACATTTGGGGCCTCCCAGGATAAACTGGCAAATTTTTACTTAAGATTGTTAATTTGAGCCTCCGCAACCATAAAAAAGGTGTTCAAAAATTAATGGATGATGGTATAGAGTTGGTCAAAAGTTTTTTTTTAAATAGGTCCTGATCTTCTGAAGACCATTTTCATATTTTTTTTTAATCCTGTATTTGATACAGTAAGCTTATTCATGTCAGTATGTAATAAGCCTGCTGTATCAAATGTAGGATTAAGATAATAATATAAAAACAATCTTTAGAAGGCCAGATAGATGGAATTAAAAAAATTAATACACTTTTGGGCCAGTCCAATACTATTTAGTAAAGAGATAAGGGAAAGTAGAATTTTTGCACAAGGTCCCATGCAAAAAAGCAGCAAGTTGAAAAAAGGATGCCTATGAAACAAAATAAAAATAGAGAAAAGTCCAAGGCACTGAAAAACAGAACCACAGCAAGAAAGATGATCCTTGACAAAAGAAAAAAAAATTATTTCAACAAAAAACCTATCTAAACTTCCTTGGGACCTCGCATGTTGCCAGTTTGGTGTGATATACATATACTGTCAGTATTAATACCTACAAACCTCTGTTTTATGTACTTCTTGTTTAAAATTTCTCTTTCAATAATAATAATTCTACAGTATCAATACAATGTTGTATTTAGTGCATCAGATTGAAATTATAGTTCCTAAAAATGGGTAAAACATGCAAAAATTGACACCAAAGAAAAAAGGAGTACCTAAGGAGCATTTCCTATCTTATTTAGACCTTTTTGGTTGGAAACTTACAAGAAAACATGAATATCAACTCACTGCTTTCTTAATCAATGTAAGATTTGTTTACAAACAATAACAGAATAACCTTTTGTAACAAATGTTTTATATATCCTTAACCAAATAATCTTGATCTTAAATAATTTATTTCAATTCATGGGAGATTTCATAACCTATCAGAAAATTTATGGTAGATATACTATACCAGCACCCATCACATATTCCTCCTGGAAGTGCTAATTACCATAGATATGCTAGCGGTATCCCAGGATATGAATTTACTCATACTACCATGATCTCATTCTCCAATTTAATCACATAGAGGTGAAAAAAATTATTTAGAAGCAAATTAGATTACAGAAGAAGATACATAAACTATATGACTAGACAAATTCTTTTGCTTTCACATTCATTCATGAAAAGTTGATCAAGAAATTCCAAATGGAACACAAAATACTCAAACTAAAATGATAAATTTACACTATTCTTGAAATTATTTTATTTTTATACAGTCAGATATGTAAAAGTCACAAACTTCTTTGTTTGTCAACACCATTATTTGATGAATACTAAATGGCACAGGAATTGTCTTCTTCAATTTTAAAAATGAAATTGGTCAATTGAAGTATTTTCTGAAGCCATAATAAAAAGTCTGACAGACAGAACTTGACATGTAGCTACCAATCAATGTTCAATAATTTTGATTTGGTCATGAATGAGAAGTTAACTTGACAAGCTCCGTTTATCATAACCTCACATTTTATAATGAAAACTAATCAGAATAATACAGGTTTAATTAAAAAAAACAATCTAGGACATACCATTATCCTTTCATTTGAGACAAATGGAAAGTTGCAGATGCAAAAACATTTGCCTTTTATAGTGCCTATTACTATAACTAGGACAATCAAAATTCTGATAGTTGAACAATGGCTTTACATGCAATTTATGATTGCTAGTGTAAAAAGTAAAACTGTCATTCTTATTGTAGTCTACTACCGAAATTACATTCTGCTGTGTCAACAGCATACCATTTTTCTCATTTGTCTTAAAACTGCTTTAATATTCCTTCACGTAACCTGGTCATTGAATTTATCCCAAGTGTGACTACACAAACCAATCATTGTACCAATCAATATGTCCCTCCGACATTCAAGCACTCATAATTGACATAACTGAACTTCTAGCAACAGCTTTTTTTCAAATTCTATAACATGCCTTCACACTTATAAATCTACACAAATAATTACCCACATAAATTAATTCAAGACCTAGAAAAGAGTAGAACAATGAGCAACGGCCAAACATGATAAACTCCATCTACCAGCTCATAAATCATTTCCTCTTCTGTATTCCCATACAAATAACATTTTAGTCAACTGTAATGATTGACAATTGTACACCTAATAAAAAAGCTGAATATGCATTCCCTTTCAAGGAGCATAAAATAAACAAAATTAGGATAGGTAGTTGAATAGTTAAGTTTGTCTATGCAGTGCTAGTGTGACTCACACCCACAGAGGAGATCCTGTCAAGTTGTCTCAAGATAAGCCTTTGGCCCTTTTATCATTTGTATCTACTTAATATTTCTAGGGTTTCTTTCTTTCTACTTCTTCTTCTTCCTTCCTGTTTCTGTAGGAAGGATATCTGACGCAAAGGACGGCTTAACTTTGGAGTTAGCCCCGTTAGTTGAATATTCGATAACTAAACCTCTCACCAGATGGTGCCACTAGTCTTAAGCTTAACTCGACGCGAGAGATGGCGCCACTAGTCTTAAGCTTAACTCGACGCGAGAAAACCGGATTCACCATCCACGGCTCTCTAACAATACCAGAAAATGAAATAAAAATAATAGGATAAATAAAACAGAAGAATATATGTGTGAATATCTGTGGAGAAGACATTGTAAAGTAAATAAAGTAGATGTATTCGAAAAGTTGATTAGCGATAAATGTAAAAGCTTCACTCATAAATAAAAATTAAAAATAATTGTGTCAGTTGTTGGGTTGGGTGAGTGATAGAGAGCCGTGGATGGTGTATCCGTTTTTCTTGCGTTGAGTTAAGCTAAAAACACGTGGCGCCACGTAGCGGCAGGTTTAGTTATTAAAAATTTAACCAACGGGGCTAACTCCAAAGAAACCTCTAAAAGACAGTATAAATTCTACAAATTTTCCAATTTCTATCGTTTTGTCTTTGTTTTTCTGTTGTTTTAGTTTTTCTCAATTAAGAATACCTTTGTGGTAAATGGAAACTACAAAAAATCCTAAACTTGAAAAACTCAAACAGCTATCTTTGAAGAATGTACAACTACCTACACAAGAAAGAACTGCTTAATCTGCTACTATATGCCAACCAGGAATATTTCACAAGTTGAGCAATTCAGCAATATTTCTCATTTCAAAATTCATTCTGTGAATTTGAACGAGATGACAAATTTGACCTGGTTCTAGGAGGCAAAGTTGAGTACTGATACAATCAAGGAAGGGGTTTTTACAAGGATTTAATTGACTACAATGATAAAGCAATGACCACCGTAAATTCTTTCTTGAATTTGAAGGTCTAAAGTCATATCCAAAGTTCTTTCCAATGTTCAACAATTTGATTATGGCATGATAATCCAAACATAGGCCTACTTGAATTTCAATAGAATATAGTTCTTCCCTATAATCACACTATTATTCATTACTAGGAACATGTAGGTTAGAAGATTTATTCATTGCATTCCTTATGGGCACTTCCAACAACATTCACACAAAGGGGAGATTATTAACCTAGTCTCACACCAATACTGCAGCAAGAAGCTCAATTCAGCATGAAGTTACTACTAAAAGCTGAGCATGGACTGTGATAAGCAAGCAAGAATAAAATTATAAGATTTAAATGCTAAAAATTCCACCGGCTATAATGTAGTGACAAATACAATTGAAACAAATGCAAACAGATGAGAGAGAACCATTAAAATTAAAATATTTAAATACCAATTAAAGATCCAGTCTTCATATTTCAACCCACACTTGAGATGACGCACTTTATGCTAGGCCTTCCCCGCGTTCAACTGACAAAATTCGAAAGGTAGTTTCCATCGCAATAAATACCTCTTCCCCTAACATTAGCTAACGTATGCAGACACCTTAATTCACCAAAAATCAACGTAAGATGCTCATATTACTTTCGAAATTATAGTGGTCCATAAAATTGTGACTTTCATTGGTCATCAAAATCGACCGGTGACAAATGAAGGTAATCGTTGAAATAGTCATGTTTCTCGTCTTTCACAACAAAGGAAAAAATAATTTACGAACATGCCATTGATGGAGACTAGAACAACGACAGTGCTGGCGGATTACAAGAGTATGAAAACGTAGAAAACATCGTGGAGTGTTCATATACCAAATTCTACTGCCATGTCTTACCCAGATATTTTATTAGCTGAAGTTCAATCGCACTGCGTTACGCTAGCACAACCTCAACACACGTGCTTTTGTCTGACGATCGTTCTCGAGCAAACAACGGACACAAGTTGAAACGGCGAAAATGAATCATCAAAATTATTTCGTTGGAAGAAAAAAGCAAATGTGTCGCAAAAAATTCAAAAAATACCAAAAATAAAATGAAATGACAGTAATTTCAAATCTTTTGATTGATTTTTTTGAATATATTCTATTTTTGCCTGTTTGAAATTCAAATTTAAAAATGTCGCCGAAAATGAGTGTATAAAGTGCAACAAATTCCAATAAGGGATCAAAACCTTTATCAGGTTGTGGTTGCTTCAAATCATTCTCAATGCCCCCATCTAAATGCTAGTGGGCTAAACCGTGAAAAACAGAAGAGAACACCGAACAATTATTCTTTGCTCGTATTGAAAGTAAATGGACTATTTTGACTGCACGTGTATCACAGTATTTATATGCACTCGGTCTATGGCTAACTTTGAATTGGGTTGGAAATGAGAATTGCAAACAATATTATTAAAGGAGCAGTTGAAGATGAAAAAAAATTGAAACTGTTTGGATTACGACGTTTTACGAACACTGGATGTGCCTATTAAAAACTTTGATACATTTATGGTTTATAGCTATTCCCGTAAATGTTTTGTCGCAAATCCAGCCTTGCTCCTTACTAAAGTCCCATGCAAGACAGTCAATACCTTACATAATTAGGGACTAGGTCTTTATTTATATCAAAACTGGCCTAAAAACTGGCCTTTATCAAAAGTAAGAAACGCTAACTATTTATGACAAGCGGGGCAATGGTGGGAGTGCTTCACTTTCCTGGCGAC
>JACJUY010004110.1:114577-125603 GCA_014220935.1 Platorchestia sp. MABIK | reverse complement strand
TAACTGGGGACATTGAGCCTATAACTGGGGACATTGTACCTATAACTGGGGACATTGAGCCTATAACTGGGGACATTGTACCTATAACTGGGGACATTGAGCCTATAACTGGGGACATTGTACCTATAACTGGGGACATTGAGCCTATGACTGGGGACATTGTACCTATAACTGGAGACATTGTACCTATAACTGGAGACATTGTACCTATAACTGGGGACATTGAGCCTATAACTGGAGACATTGTACCTATAACTGGAGACATTGTACCTATAACTGGGGACATTGAGCCTATAACTGGGGACATTGTACCTATAACTGGAGACATTGTACCTATAACTGGAGACATTGTACCTATAACTGGGGACATTGAGCCTATGACTGGGGACATTGTACCTATAACTGGGGACATTGAGCCTATAACTGGGGACATTGTACCTATAACTGGGGACATTGAGCCTATAACTGGGGACATTGAGCCTATAACTGGGGACATTGTACCTATAACTGGGGACATTGAGCCTATGACTGGGGACATTGAGCCTATAACTGGGGACATTGAGCCTATAACTGGGGACATTGTACCTATAACTGGAGACATTGTACCTATAACTGGGGACATTGAGCCTATAACTGGGGACATTGAACCTATAACTGGGGACATTGAGCCTATAACTGGAGACATTGTACCTATAACTGGGGACATTGAGCCTATAACTGGGGACATTGAGCCTATAACTGGGGACATTGAGCCTATAACTGGGGACCTTGAGCCTATAACTGGGGATATTGAGCCTATAACTGGGGACATTGAGCCTATAACTGGGGATATTAAGCCCAAAACTGGGGGGACATTGAGGCAACAAGGTGACCCCGTAACTGCAGAGAACACTATCATGTCACCATTTACCTTCTAAGTTGACAGGTTTCTTGATGTACTCAAGTGGCAGTTTCCTACCTGCTACCATAATGACTAGTATTTACTCCCCATGATCAGAGCTCATTGTGTAGAATGCACACCTACATATAATAATTTGTATTGAAGCCACATGATCATTGATCGTTGCTTGGAATCCACATGCAAAATAATTCAGATTTAAGCTACACGTTCATTGCTCATTGCTAATAATGCACATCTACATTCAATAATTCGTATTTTATCCACAGGATCGTTGCTCATTACTATGTATCAATGCACATCTAAAACAATTTGGATTTAAGCCACGCGATCATAGCTCATTGCTTTGAACACATTGATATCTATAACAGTTTGTATTATTCAGGTCAAGGCTAACCGGACAAGACCAAAAGGACTTGCGATGTGTGCTAAAATAACCGCTTTGAGGAATTACTTTAAGGATACGTCTAATTTATAGTTTTCAACTTCCCTTAGTTTTCTTTAACTAAAAGGGTACATCAGAAGTACTCATCTCATTACAATTATACTTCACGTGTTGCTATTCTGAAATGTGAAAACAATATGTTGTACATCATACCATATTGTGCGCTACATTCATGTTGAACACGTTGTGAGAACTTTTAAGAGACAACATAGAGTTCTGAATTTAAAAAGCTGCTCCCTGTGAGAACTTCCCATTCATGTACAGCGCATGCTCAATAGACCACAGGAAATGAATCAAACTGGAAAATTGCTCCTCATGGCCTTTTTATCCGAAGTAATCTGGAATTATGAGCAATGGAGAGACCTATGTAAGAAAGTGCAGAGTTGACATTCATCGAGAGGAGGAGAACGCGGATTTGTGTAATTCCTTTATGCAGCTTCACACAAAAAGCTGAGCTGCACCGAGACCAAGAGAAAGAAGAAAAGCATCAAGGTGGGTCACACGCGGGCTTTGGCGGCTTTCATTTGTCGAGCAAACCTTGACAAAATACCGTCAATCTTTGACTCAGGTTCAGTCGTGCATGGTCATGCAGAAAACAAAATAATAGAGAGACAGGTAAATGAATAGATGGAAAATGTTTAGCTTCCGCATAGCTCTTTGGTCGGGCGGTCGTCTAACTTCTTCTCTTGGGCGGTCCATAATCTCAAAGCTATTGCGGCAATAGATAGCAGATCATGCGGGATTAGAGTGGTATGTTTGGCAACATCGCTTAAATTGTGGCACTTAGCATTATGGGCAGGCGGATCATAGGGATCTTTTGATCGTATAACCACCAGGTCTTTGCGGCGGGGTCATTGAAGCGCTTCTGGGCGGCTTTGATCTGCCTTCCTTCGTTGGTGTGTGTCGTGTGTGTTGGTGCTGGTGGTGCTGGTGGTGCTGCTGGTGGTGCTGGTGGTGCTGCTGGTGCTGCTGGTGCTGCTGGTGGTGCTGGTGGTGATGGTGGTGCTGGTGGTGGTGCGGGTGCTGGTGGTGCTGGTAGTGGTGCTGGTGCTGCTGGTAGTACTGGTGCTGCTGGTGCTGGTGCAGGTGACAGTAGAACTGCACCAATCACTAGTCACTGCCAGCACTATCGGACTGCGTTACCACGTGTATGCCGTGTCCTGATTACTCACTTACTGCCGTAACTTACCGCTGGAGTGTCAACTTCAGTGTTCCTCAGTGAGCACGCAGGTATTGCGTACATGTGCGCAAATGATTTGAATATATACGGATGAATGAGCATGCATGTATTTAATATATGTAGATATATAAGAAAATAAATGAAATAGATTGATTTCTGGGAAATCTCACTTTTAGGATAAAAAGGAAAACCAACGTGGCTAAGAATATCATGATAAATAGCAAACGTTTCGGATTATAAAAAATCCATCTTCAGTGTTCTGAAATACAATAAATTGAAGTATTAAAACATTGTTATTATAGATCTTCTGAATAAACCGGATGTAAGATAATGAGATTAAAAAGACATGAAAAAACCAAAAAACTATACAAAATGTTAACAATCAATGGGAAGTTTCACGGCCGTATCACATTCATTTATTGACAAAGAGAACGTTCCTAACGGTTTTTTAAAATGTGTATCGACTCTAAAATGCGGAGATCGGATAAATTTGATGTTGAATCCAAAATTTTTAAATATGTATTTTTAAAATTATGGTCTTTCTTCAAATTGTATTCTCTTATAGATGAGTTGGATGGTTTGGTCAGGTTACAGCCGGTGCGAAAGGAGACTCCCCTGTGTTGTGCACGCCTCACAAACAATTGGAGCCCAGTGCTACCAATGTAAGAGCGCTCGCAGCGGTCACACGTATATTGATATACAACTGAGGTGCGCAACATCACTTCCGGAGTATCCCTTCGCTCTAAATATAATCCGATTTTCCTATCATTTTTAAAATATGCGCAAGGATTGATTTGTGGAAATAACCTCTTATGAATAAGCATGCACGTGTGGAATATGTAAGCATGAATGAATACTGGATCAATTTGAAGATATATGATGCAGATTAAATTACACAAAGCCGTTTGGCGCAGACGTACCAACAGCAATAAAATCTCTGGCCTGGAAAGATGACTGAGTTTTTTCACGGAGATTTATTTTCGTGGGATAAATTTAAATTCACTCGAATATGATTATTTGGTATACAATTAATTTCAGTTCTCATGGATTTGAGCACGTACAAGAGAGATGAGAAAGTGTTAAAAAATATCATGCCAATTTAGGACAAAGCGATTGATAGTATCGGATGATGATCCATAAATTATAAACCTAACTTAAGATGCCGAAAGACGTTTGGATCAGTTTGGGCTATTTTAGAAATTCTACAACCAAATAAGGTTGAATAAAAGGACGAGTTATTGCCATTTTGTAAATTTTAGAGGTAAGCAATGTTGAATAAAAATGATAAGTTTGCGTTAGAGCAGAAGTTCTTATTGAGGTTTTACAACGCAAAATACAAGCGTAACGGATCAAGAACCGCGCGGTTATCATGACAACAAAGTTAATGAGTGAAAAAAATTAATTCCTCCATCAGTTACGTTAGAAAAAATAACAGAAAAAGTTGAAAGTTTGCAAGAGTTTTAAAATCCCAATAAGACGCTGAGTTTGTTTGAGATGTGCTTCAAATTTGGTGAATAATCCAGCCCTGTAGCTGTTCCCTGATTAGCTTATATTTTGATCATTATATTTTTGTCAATGGTTTTTTCCTGTTTATTTCCTAACGTTTTACTCTAGGAGTATTTTGCTCGTTGAAATAAAATTTAGAAATAAACGACCAAAAAATCCCAATTTACTATTAAAAATTAACGTCTACTATAATTTGTGAGTGGTGACGTATTAGATGCTCATTATTACAAAGAATTTTTTTTAATGATACACCTTCAATTCAGCTCTTGCGCATTTCAAACTGTCACGTTGAAATGAAAATGTAACCCTAAGCATCTTATAAGCAAACATTAACCATTTATGCTTAGAACATGTTCACCGCGTTTCCGCGACTGTGAACGGTTGACTATATATTGGGCTGTTAAGAGCAGAATTAGGATACCGACTTTACTGCTCGTATACACTTATATCCTTTCAAACAAATATGTAAAATACAGTTGCACGTTAACATTTCACCTCATGTAGGAACAGTTATTTTTTAAAAAAAGGTCGTGAATCAGATGAAATGTCATTTATTTATACCGGTACGTAAATGAGTACTTAACCGAATAGTACACCTGTCTCCCAGTACGCGGGGAACGTATTGGGTCGATTACTCCTAACACAAACTGGTGCGGTAGATACGAAGTTTGACGCCGAATTGGACCAGTTCTTGGCTTGGTTTAGACGTGGCAGCGCAGCAACACGCAGACTACGCTGGTTGCTGCGGGTGGTTGCGTTGAGTTGGATGTAGCAGAAATGAAAAACTGACTTTACCGCTCGAGAACGTTCCTATCCTTTCTAAGCAGTGTGAAAAATGAAATTTCACTATAGTATTTCGACCTGTACACAAAAGCCTATTTTAAATGATAGGAAGATAATTGCAAGTTACCCTACTAAACCGGTACGTAAATGAGCAATTTACGTACACATGTCTATCACTACGTAGGCAACATGCTGACATGAAATAGTTATTTTGTAGTAGTCGGAACGCGAAGAGTTGAGTTAAGATAGTTCAAAGTGGGGGAAAATAATTGAGAATTAATTTCGAATTAAATGGGAAGTAATTGGGAAATAATTGCGAAGTAATTGGAGTATAATTGGGAAATAATTGGGAAGTAACAGGAGTGTAATTGGGAAATAATTGGGAAGTAACTGGAGTATAATGGAAAAATAATTGGGAAGCAATTGAAGAAAAAATTGAGGGGTAATCAGGAAATTTTTGGGAAGTAATTGGGAAATAATTGGGAATTAATTGGAGTTTAATTGGGAAATAACTAGGAAGTAATTAGGAAATAATTGGGAAGCAATTGGAGAAAAATTGGTAAATAATTCAGAAAATGATTCGGAAATGAAAGGTTGTTCGAGGTGGAAGGGAAGCGATTCGGCCGAGATTGTTGCAGTAGCCTTCTTCTTGGGCCAAAATAATGTGGTAAAGGATGAACAAAGCAATAATAAATCTCGATTTAAAATAGTGTAATAGATAATAAACAAAGCAATAATAAATCTCGATTTAAAATAATGTAATAGATAATCAACAAAGCAATAATAAATCTCGATTTAAAATAATGTGATAGATAATCAACAAAGCAATAATAAATCTCAATTCAAAATAACGTAAAAATTAACTACAAAGGAATGATAAATCTCGATTTCAAATAACGTCATTAATGATCAACAAAGCAAAAATAAACCTCAATTGAAAATAAAATCGCAAATGATCAACAGGGCAATGATAAATCTCGAGTAAACTAAGGTCATAAATGATCAATGAAGCAATAATAAATCTCGAGTCAAAATAGCGTCATAAATGATTAACAGCGCAATAATAAATTGTATTGCAATTTTTTACTTCCATGAATAAAAGTTATTTTTTGAACATGATAAACACAAATCAGTAGAAGTACCATGCTGGCAGTGAGACATACAATTGCTGGCACTCGTGCAAATGCTGGAAGTAAATCATTTACACAATTATTAAATTGGTAAGAAACTGCATCACATGAAAAATATCACTCGATTTTAAACTCCATTCTATCTTGACCCGCAGCAAAGCGTTGGAGGGATAAATTTAAAAATGTAAATATTTTTGGGCTTTGATTAAAGTTCAGAAAAAAAATTTTCACAGCCCATTGAGAAAAACAGCCTTTCTCACTCAACCTGGTGTAACACGAAATGAATTTTCAGAGTTTAAAATAGTCAGAAAATGCCAAGCACTTTTCTCTCTGCAGTTTGGAATAGAGTAACTCTCTACTGAGAATTGTATCGAATCATACATTCGCGAACTAATCTATTATTCTTGACACTTTGACAGTGTTAACACACCGGTGGCCACGGAGGCATTTTCATAATGCTGTTGACCGACCAATAGCCACAAACTCAAATTTCATAAATGTTTACTTAATCAAAGCTAAATGAAGGAACGAATCAGTTAATGTTAACTATTTTTAAAATTGTTTGTTCCAATTACCTTTAGATTTGAGTTGAGTGTTGAATTTTAATTTAACCAATGCGGCCAAAGTGTCAAAACTAACAACCTGACTTGAATACTTGTGGGTGCCTCATAAACACTCAGAAATTTAGGTTTCATTCATCATGTTTCACTATTGAATAATATTAAATCAAATGTTAAGAGTATTGATTCAAACACTGAATGAGAGCGTGTCGTAACTGTCCTATTTTACGCTTTGAATGCTGCAGGCATCTCAAAAATTTCACATTACCGCTAGGATTCCTATCAGGCACCGCGAAATAATGCAGAGAAAATGACTCCTATTTTTTTTGCTGAGAATAACAGAAGGACAATATATCCGCGTTCAATTTGCGAGGATGTTATCATGAGCAGGGATAAGCTCGTACGTTTCTTGCGCGTGTTTTGCTCCGAAGGACCATTTGTCGTGAAAGCTTCGGGGGCGACCGATGGAAGGAAGCAGCGGTGCTGGCCAGTGACCAACCAACCACCTGCCAAAACACGCCCACTGGGGATGTCAGATTTATGCTTCACTTAGAGCCAAACAATACTCGAACTGAATCGAGAAAATTGGAGTGCACCTGCTTTTCGTACGAGAGAAAAAGATCCACTTAGTCAAGTACGCTATTGGAAATCGAGAGTTTCAAATGAGTTATAAAAATCCCGGTCTAGTGGTCTGGCATGGAAAAAGCCGAAGCTGGCGGCACCATCTATCAGGGGCGCAAGAAAAGCCAGGCGACGATAACACGCCCGTGTTGACCACCACCGTTTGTAATGCTCACCTTGCTTTCCCAGGGGGACACTTAGACCTTCAAACTTCTCGCAATGCTTTTGTTCGTCGTAGTTTCCCAAACTCTTTCTCCTCCCTACTGTCCTCCCAACTCCCTACTCCTACTCTTCCTCCTCCCTTCACCTGAAAGGAGAAATGATCTTTCATGTTCCTCCACTGGTCAAGCAGCGAAATGAAGATATGCGTCTACGATTTTTGTGCGGTGGTTCTTCTTTACCTTATAATGCCTAGTCAAGGTATCACAGATGACTGCTCTACTAAGCTTCGGTGTCAACTGAGACCCACAGCTTCTGGTCACACCCACCACTCTCATTTCCGCCCCTGACTATGGATGAAATCGTATTCTCCAATCCCAAAGGTAGTTCAACCGGGAGTTTTGGCCAAATTCAAATCATATTTCTTGTTCGTCTGGCGGTTCAAGTTTGGATTCGAATGAGCAGTTCAAACCGGGATTCCGAACTTGTCAGAACCCGAGGAATTCGAAAACTCGATAAATTTTCTTGTGAATATTCCAAGTTAATTGCATGCAAGAGAAGTGGCCAGTCAAAATTTATTTTAAAATTTTGTATTTACACCAAATTGAAATGCTTTTAAAAGTTGTTAGATGCTTCTGCTTCTGCTTTTTAAAAAGGTCGCATGCAATATATTTACGATCTAAACCTCATCGTCTGAACCAGTGAATCAACGACCCATTTGATGAGAGCTTGAGTCAAAAAAAGTATTTTTTAAGAAATTCCCTACAACATTAACCACTCGGAAGCAGAATCTTGGGGATACATTTGCGTCAAACAGATAAAAATGAAAAATATCTCAGAAGTGGGTCCTTCTAAGCCATGGAGGTTCAACAGATGCTTTATTCTTGTCATGATTACGAATACTACTGAATCGTTTTGAAATTATCGTGTACGTTAAGGTTAGCAAGTAAGTGAAGTTTGACTTTAAAATGTTTAGCGGGTCTGAGACAATTAGTCAAGATATTGATCATCTATCATTCAGAACATTTATTATATGCACTGCATTTGTTCATTTATACCCATGAAGAAAAATTTTCCCACATGTGGAGCAATAGGCCAGTATTGTTAGGTTCCTTGGAGAGATTTTTTAACAGTTTCCAAGCGTTCGACCATGAACGCCAAAATTGTGGCAGGATTATCATTTTGGAATTGTTTAGATCACATTGTTAGCTATAGGATTCGCTGTATTCCCATGTATTTTACCAAGATTTGATGGATTTATTCTGCTTATTCGTGTTAGATCCTACTGTACTTTAAAATTCATTCCATATCATTCAAAATTGAAACAAAATTTGGTCATCGTAAACAAAGAAAGTATAAGTCCACCCTTAAATGCGAACTGAATTCAGAAAGAATAAATCCGCACCCCATAGAGCTTCTGAAACCAAAAATGAACAAGAGCGTGCGCAGGAGAAGATATAAGAATGTATTAGTCCACTTGTTAAACGGGAACTGAATTTAAAAAGAATAAATCCACACACCCACAGAGCCTCTGAAACCAAAAATGAACAAGAGTGCGCGTAAGAGAAGAACTGGAAGAAGGCAGGTAAGAGGGGGGGGGCGAGGGAGAGGGGCTGGCAAAGAGAGAGAGAGAGAGAGAGGGAGAGAATGAGAGAGGGAGAGCTATGATGCATGGGCGAGATGACATGACAAATGAGCCGCCGGCGATTTATGAATGCGTGGAAAGACTCACAGCCTCGTGACGCTCGCCCCGGTGTCACTCGAGCAAAAGGTGCCGCCACTCGCACAAAATTCTGCTCTGGATTTTGGACTGGAGACATGTTGGTGCTCTATGTTGCATGTGTTCGTATGTTGCATGTGTTGCGGTGCACGGGTCGAGTAATGTAGCGTTAGAGCGTGTGCTGTGGTGCACAGGTCGAGTGATGTTGTAGCGTTAGAGTGTGTGCTGTGGTGCACAGGTCGAGTGATGTAGTAGCGGTAAAGTGTGTGCTGTGGTGCACAGGTCGAGTGATGTTGTAGCGTTAGAGAGTGTGCTGTGGTGCACAGGTCGAGTGATGTTGTAGCGTTAGAGTGTGTGCTGCGGTGCACAGGTCGAGTGATGTTGTAGCGTTAGAGAGTGTGCTGCGGTGCACAGGTCGAGTAATGTTGTAGCGTTAGAGTGTGTGCTGTGGTGCACAGGTCGAGTGATGTTGTAGCGTTAGTGTGTGTGCTGTGGTGCGCAAATAGGGAAAGAACTTTGTTTTTCGTTTTCACTCCGTTCCATGAGATCTTTCGTTTCAATTGTTCATCCATCAGCCTTAGGTCCGACAAAATTCAATTCTATACACTTACTCATCGAATTGTTGAACGTTTGAACGAATGTAACCTGTGATTACGCATTTGACAACCACCACCTGTACCCAGATCGACGTACACTGCGTAGAAGATAAAGACCTATCGTATAGCGCCAATGAGCAATTCTTTAATCTTTAGAGTTCTTGAATCTTTGCTTAGAATAGACGTAACGTGCTGACTAGTGCAGGACCACACTGCATACTTACGCTAGAACAGGAAACAAAAACATAGTTGCATAAGAACAAGATTGCCACGCGAAGTTCTTCTCGAGTTGAGCGCAACATTATTAATTCTAGGCATAAAATTAATTTAATAATAACGTTAATTCTAGGCATAAAATTATGTTAGAAGCTGAGGACTGCTTGAAGCTCCTTTGTCATGTTAGCCTTGTTGCTTTGCCTAGGTTTCTCATTTAGATGCGCTCACCATAATCATGACAGATAAGAACATAAATGCAATATGATATGAAGGGCTTAGGAATATGAACATCATATGCTGCAACCCTAGCCAGCGTGCATAACTCTGCATATGAAATTAGTGTGCATGATAAGTACGAAAATAATGAATCTTTACTTTGGAGAGTGGCCAAAGAGATGATGCTGCTCTCAGTGTATATTCTCTGGAGTCGATCCGAAAATCAAAACACGTTCCTTGCGTACTTCTGACATATGTGTAGCACTAGGTAAATTGTTCATTCACGAGCTCACCGATATAAATGAAGGAGACTTCTTCGGTTTTGCAACCATTTTAAAAAACAACTGTTATCACACGAGGTGAAACGTTATCCTGCAATTGTGTTTTTCATATTTCTTAGGAAAGTTAAAAATGAATTCGATCAATAAAGCCAATTTCCCAGGTACACTACTAACAACCTATCGAAACCAACCGTCAACAACCGCGTTTACGCGGTGAACGTGTTCAGACTCTTTGCGCGTACCCAATATAAGTTAGGATAAAACTATATTAAAGTATTGAAACTATTAATCTTATTCGAAATCTTATTTTTAATTTTAGGGTAAAATCTCCTCACTGTCACTGAGATTTAGGAACACTATTCAAAATGAGCGAGTTTCAAGTTGCTATTTGAATAATGTTTTGACTTAGGCTAACTTCCCATGCAAGATCTATGATGAATGACTACAGAAACATATCACCCCGCCTAAATAGAGTAACTATTCTAACATATTGGCTTAGAATTGATCATGCATGTATAAAAACGTAATATGAAATGATTTGTTCATGGTTTTATCGTTAGTTATTTGTTCCAATAACAAGTACATAATACACGATTTTTTAGTAGAAACATGAACTTTTCCAGAAGTGTGCTCCCTTCAGTCATGTGTGTTGAGAAACATTTAATTTTGGGAATTTTCAACTGATTTTGTGTCTTTTTTTGTGTCAAATGATTGG
>JACJUY010004110.1:93123-108716 GCA_014220935.1 Platorchestia sp. MABIK | reverse complement strand
ATTTTTGAAACACCCTGTATACGAAGTCTTCAAACTACCGGATTCTCAGAGGACTTGGCCAAATTATTTACGAAAGCTACCAGATTCTCAGCGGACTTGAGGGCTAAATTATATACGACGTCTTCAAACTACCAGATTCTCAGAGGACTTGGCCAAATTATTTACGAAAGCTATCAGATTCTCAGCGGACTTGATGGCCAAATTATATACGAAGTCTTCAAACTACCGGATTCTAAGTAAACTTGATGGCCAAATTACAGTGGAGGTAAAATAATATAACACGTTGATTCAATCGCTAGAAGCCACACTTCTAGACCATGAACAATTAAGAAAATTTGACTAAATATGAATATTAGCATAAAAAGGTTAATAATATATCTAAAACCTACAAATATATAATAAAAATTTATTGGAACATGTATAATAAATACGTGAAAAAAAGTTTACTAAATATTTTGGTCTATTTTATACCTACATGGCGTGAGCATCGAAGTCATAACTTTGCACGGTCGTGCGACGTCGCATCTCCCGTGCCCTAAGACCTGTTACGTTGCGTTCTACAATGTTTGCAAACACGAGTGGTAGCACTTAGTTTATTGTTACCACAAATAGGTCCTAAACACTGTCCCGGAAAGGGATGCACAATTAAAGTTTACACAACTGAATGTTCAATAGATGAACAATGAATAAACATTAAGAAATTAAATGACAAAACCTACCGAGCAGCGACACAGACCGAAGTGCAGGCATGTGCAACACCGGCGGTAGCAACCGAGCCCTGTTCTACCTAATTCGAAAAGACAAGGAAAGGCGAAGAAGCCACGAACTAAAACTAAGTAGAATATAAAGGGTAGTGCTGCTGGGTGTATGACAGACAGAACTCCAGCCACACGTTTCAAGATAAACATACATCAATACTTCGTTGCATAGACGCTATTATTAATTATGGCTTATAGACGTTTAGAGCAGTTCATTACCAGCCTTTTACAAGTTTTGCCAGTGTAATCTTATTCCATTCTTCAATATAAATTGCTTGGAGTTCAGTGATGTAATTGGGACCTCTCTTCTGAATCTTCAATTTCAATTCCCTCCACACATTTTCGATCGGATTCATGTCCGGGGATTGACTTAGCCATTCTAAAATGTTTAACTTTTCCATCCTCAACCATTCCTTGTTTTCGTTTGCAGTATGCTTTGAATCGTTGTATTGTTGAAAGGTCCATTCACGTTTCAATTTTAACAAAACGAGCTGAAGGTAGGAGTTGTTCTTCCAATATTTCAGGATATCTCCTGTCATTCATGGTTCCTTCATTGATGTGAAGTTTACTCACCCCTGATGAGCTGAAACATCCCCACACCAAGATTGAGCCACCTCCAAACTAGATAGTGGGTATATGGTGCACTTTGGTTTATGCTCTTCGTTTTGTTGCCTCCAAACATGGTTTGTGCTGTTTCTCTCAAATGGTTCGATTTTTATTTCATCTGACCATAGTATTAAGTTCAAAAACTCTGCTAGCTTTTTCAAATGGTCGTTGGCATACTTCAGTCTGGCCTTGATGCAGCATTTTTGGAAAAAAGGTGTCCCACGAGAGGTTCGAGAGCGAAAACCATCACGGGGGGGTACCCAGCTGATCGTGTGTTTGATGGCTTTGATCCCAGATGCTTTGAGATCATCCTACAATTCTTCACGAGTAGTTTGAGGCCTCTACACTACTATTCGGACCAATTTTCGAATAGAACAGTCATTAATCTTTCGTGAACAGCCAGTTCGAGGCTCACTGAAACTTGTATTCCGACATTTCCACTAACGTATTATGGTTCCGAGGCTATTGGAACACAGAGTTGTGCACATATCTTCCAATATCCCAAACCTTCATTATAAAGCTCCACAATACTTTCGCGAAGGTCTTGGCTGCAGATGTCCTTATTCTTACCCATGCTTACGGCCTTTCAAAACGAGAGCTGCTAGAGATGGATGCTGACGAAAGTTCGATTGCCAAATAGTGGAATGTATTCCACTATTGCCAGAATTAGAACATTCTGGAATAATCCTACAATAATTTTAATGTTTAACATCGAGAAAAAGCCGGGTATTGTAAACTTTAGTTCACGTATTTATTATAAATGTTCCTATAGATTTTTTTGTTAAATATTTGTGGGCTTTGGATACATCATTTACCTTTTTATACTATTGTTTATGTATCGTCCAATTTTTGTAATTAAACGAGATTTACAAATGTGGAATCTGGAATTTAATCAATGCGTTGTATTATTTTGCACCCATTGCATTTACGAATTCTTCAAACTACCAGATTCTAGGCAGACTTACTGACCAAATTACCAACCAAAGCGCAAAATATGATACTTCTGGCCGGAAAATGGCCACCCTGGTGTGTTGGAGCATAAAAATGGCGGTGTTGAACTTGTCAGGTGCCGTGCTCACTATGAGCAGAAAACTGCCCGAGCAACAGAGAGCTGAAACCTGCTGATGCTGCTGGCTCTAATGATGAAGGCTTCCAGAGCCTTTGCCTGGCGTACTCATTAGTGTTAATATGAACGCTTGCGAATGTTTTCCTGCTCCTTGACACCTACGCTGCTCATTGCGATGCCAAACATCACCATAGGAATATTGTGAGAGGCATTTTGTATTGGCCGTTCCAATGATAGGGATTTGAAAATTGAAATTGGCTGGAAATTGCATGTGAGTCCGTGGCTTTTTGGTTGGAAAGATGTCGCTTCTGTGACGGTACGAGTATTATCGCGACTCTGATGTGGAAAATTTGTTGCTATTAATGTGAAAAAAAAAGTCTGAGCTGAGTTGTGCACTTATGACTTTGGAATACCTATGGGTTGTGAGTTTATTTGTTTTAATAAAGCGTGCCTGCGTTTGAATGTTTGAACAATAAATTGTTCAAAAAAGAGCGTTTGAATGAAGGACGTTTTGATGGTGGCGGAGGAAAAATAATTTGAATATCCTAAATTATTTACGCGCCTGATTCAAAATGGCTTATGTTTCTACAACATAACATCAGGAAGTTAAGACGAATATCTTCATCAGATTAAACCTCCTATAATTGCTCAGGAACAACTGCCTTGTCTTTAATTTTCAGAATATATTTAATAGGTAACTACAGGCTATAATTGACCTAATGAGTTGCTAATTATATAACTGTAAAAAAATTTTGCTTAACTTATGAATAGGCACTTTTAGTAACTTGATGACAGTTGTTTTTCTTCTGCGGCTAGCGGGACAGTCGAGTGCCTTCAACTCTGATTAAATTCAAACATTAAATTAATTGTGTAGTTTTTAACTTTGATGAATTTAAACATTAAATTAATTGTGTAGTTTTTAACTTTGATGAATTTCAAACATTAAAAAATTGTGTAGAGCCTCCATCTCGGATGGAATTTAAACACTGAATAAATTAGTTAGTTCTTTCAGCTCTGGTGAAATTCAAACATTGAAAAAATACATAGAGGCTCTTAGCAGATAACGGGTGTGAACTTTGCAGCAACTTCGGAATTGGTCATTTTTTAGTTACTCTTAGTGAGTTGAGTGATGTTCACTTGGTGGCAGCTTTGTTAACACTTGCAGTTTAATCGTTCATTAGCTGCAGAAAAGAATTGGCTTCCAGGGCTTGAATATTTTAGCCAGCCTATGTGTAAGCGATACGACCATCAATAATATGAAAGGGATTTGAAACTAGAACTGAACTAAAATCTCACATGTAAAAAATTCTAAAAAATATCGTGCGCACTGAGTGTCATTAAAAGCTTATAATAAATTAAACATCAATCAAAAATCGAATCACACATTGCGTCCCGGTTCTTGTTACTGCTTTTTATTAATTACTTTTTCATCAACTTTTTCAACGAGTCTCTCTTTCTCCGCCTGGGATATTTTTGCAAATCTCTAATGTCGCTTAAAGAATATAAATTTAGTGAAGCAGAATCATTAAGGAATTCAACAAAATAACTTCTGTGAAAAATGAACATAAATTTAATGACATCTATACATAGATACTCGTTTCCAGAAGCTGACAGTATAAAGCGATATATATTTTTTTCAGCGGTTTCCAAATACGTATTTTTTACATCAGTTTGTAACGATGTGTTTTTTCTGCAGCATTTTATAACGATATGTATTTTCTGCAGCAGTTTGTAACGATATGTATTTTCCGCAGCAGTTTATAACGATATGTATTTTCAGCAGCAGTTTATAACGATATGTATTTTCTGCAGCAGTTTAAAACGATTTGTTTTTTCTGCAGCAGTTTGTAACGATATGTATTTTCCGCAGCAGCTTATAACGATATGTATTTTCTGCAGCATTTTATAACGATATGTATTTTCTGCAGCAATTTAAAACGATTTGTTTTTTCTGCAGCAGTTTATAACGATATGTATTTTCAGCAGCAGTTTATAACGATATGTATTTTCTGCAGCAGTTTAAAACGATTTGTTTTTTCAGCAGCAGTTTATAACGATGTGCATTTTCTGCAGCAATTTAAAACGATGTGTATTTTCTGCAGCAGTTTTTAACGATACGTATTTTCTGCAGCAGTCTCAAAAATCCCGTTTCTTAGTGCAATTTTTTATTTAATGAAGGGCTGAAGCTCTCAGCCAATTACTCGTTAAGTAGCTCATCTTTTCTAAGACACATGGAACGCCAACATATTTCCTCGCAAATGATTGTGTTCCTATTTTGATATTAAAGACCTTTCCTTTACTGAAACACATTCATAACCTTCCTAACGACCCTCCTAAGGCAGGCTAAGAATAGGAATGAAATCACAAAAATAAAGATTTTCAATCAAAATCAACGGGGCTCACGCCGCTTATGAATAATTTAATTCCTGAGTACTTTGAAATAGTTTCTAATTACCTCAACTTATTATATATTTGTGCAGTAATTAAATAAAAAACTGCATTTTCAATAGTCACACAGCCGTTCAATCATGAGCGCATCTTTCTAATCAAGTGCAACAATTAATCAGCAATTGGGTGCCAATTATCAACCATGTTCAGCAATTAGTATTTTCTTGCGGCAGTTTGTAACGATGTGTATTTTCTGTAGCAGTTTGCAGCATTGAAAAATTGTTACTGTCTCATAGCTCTCACAGCTCAGCACCTACTGACTGATTGATATCGTGCAACAATAGGCTTTTCTAATCAAAAGCAGTAATCAAAAGCAGTAATTAACCAGCAATCAAGAGCTGGGTGACTAATAGAGTGCCATCGACCAAGTGCAGCAATCGATCCCCATAATCTAGTGCAGCAATCAGTTAGCAGTCAGGTACTTGGTGATCAATATTGTACAAAAACTGACCTTCCCAACCAAACGAGCTAGCTGACTGACCAATCTAGAAAAGCCACTCGACACAGCGCACAACACCAACAAAAGACACACGGCGCTGCGGAAGACGCGAGTGTCCGCCGTGAGGACGCAAGTGTCCGCCGCCCTCCAGGACCCCAACACGCGGCCGCCGCTCCCCAGAGGCGCAGGATTCAGCTTTCATGAATTTTTAGAAGCGTCGCACCATTTGCACGCTCGGCTCCTGCTCTTGCTTTCCTTCATTTCCAGCCCCTCTTTATTTGCCCTCCCTCACTCTTCTCATGCCTGCACAGGGTCTTTATGAACGTTGCATCCTTGTATTCTTTTGAACCATCGTGGTTTTTAGCACCCTTGTTTTCCCTTGTTTTCAGCTTCTCTTTGTTCGGCCTCCCTCCTTTCCTTTTCTTGTGCCTATTTAAATGTTTTAGGTACGTCATTTCCGTGTATTCTCTTGCACGCACTCGATGGTACATACTTACAGGAGTTCTATTTATACCTTTTAATTATTTTAGTCCTCTTGCTTTCCCTCACTTCCCGACCCTTGTGGCTCTGCCTCCAACCCTCTTCTCGTCTCTATTTAACGCTTTTATTTACTTCACTTCAGGATATCCTTTGGCACACACACGACGGTTCATGATTGTTGGAGTCCTTTTTAAATTTCCTCAATTTTTGCACCCTCTGTTTAATTGAATGGTTTTTTGTCAGGGTGCCTTTCCTAATTATAATTTCAGTTATATGACTCATGGTCTTGATCATTTCGTGCTTTTTATTTTGCTATTTGAAAAATTTGTTACCCTGCGCTAGTATTATTACGGCAGTACACGGTTTACATAGCCCAATTTTTGCCATTTTAGAGTTGTGAGCCCCAAGTCAAAAAACTTTTTCTACACAAATACTCAAAAATGTTTCATGTTTAGAGCACATTCTAATTAAAGCTAACTGAATAAAGACCATAATTTCCATAAAAGGTACCGTGATGTTATTTCTTTCTGAGCTCAAAACTATAAACCTAGACGGCACTCGGAAATTTTCTTCAGCAGCTGGAATACTTTACTTTTGAACATTCATCGAAAGAAATTATTTCATTCTGAGTAGTGATAACAAATGAAGAACGTCACTAAGAAGATTAGCATGAAACATTGTGCCCTGAATTTGTGAGAAAACTCACTTTTTTCACGACATCAACACGCTTTGAGAATTAGTTTGGAGACAAAAACATTTTCCACATTTCCGAATGGGACTCGTGGTCGAAAATTGTTCGATATTTTTAACATCAAATGATTAAATTCGAATTTAACACCTAATAAATCCTAAAATCAAAGTTAAAACTTATTACCTTGAATTTTTCTTGTTTCGAATTTAATTTGAACTTATATTCCCTAAGTGAGGTGACCTCGGGCTGGGCAGCGGCTCGACCAGCAGATTCCGTTCCCCGTAGAGCTTGTTCCGGGAGGACTGGCGCTCCTAGCTCGTGGTTGTTTGTGCTCGGAACCAACTTCGGCAACGTCGGGTGACGTAACTTTCACCATGGTGGGGTGTAACCAATGTGTCACTTCCATTCTCCAATTGTTCAGCTGACTGCTGTCTGCGTCTTGACCCTAGTTGCCAAGTTACGTGGCGCAGTGTACTTCGGCCATCTCTTAACTTCCTGTGTTTCATTCTTTTTTTTACAGTAATTATTAATTCTTTCAATTTTTGTTGTGATCTACGCACCAATTTTCATTTTTGCGCACTCCATAATTACAATTTATCAAATCGAATTGTGCAATTGCCTAGCTCTACTAATAGGGGAGGTCGTATATGATCTCATCTGAGCGTAGCGCTGATTAAATTCTTATCTCAACTTCCATCGAACGAACCTCAAACTATTCTTTTTGTATGGAGTGGGCTTCCTCACTCTGTATTTCCCTTAAAATTGCATTTTTTTGTGCCTGAACGAATTCCACTGAAGACTACCGTTCTTTCGTTTCAACGTCCCGAGAATACGGTTCAGTTTTCTCACTTCGGGTCTGGTACTTTTCGGAAAAGCCTTGAGCTTCCTGTAGTGGTAACGTCGCGACGGAACTGTTCTGATTTTATCTTCCTTCGTTTTGCGTCTTCTACATTGGAAAGCCACTAGCTTCCCGTCGCATTTGTAGCCGATTATTGTGGTCCTGTATTCTGACCCCTTCTACAGCGTTGGGTTCTTGCCACAACGTTCGCTGTAGCGCCGGCAGCTTCGAAGCGTGCGCTGCATTCGTTGATCTCACTGGTAGCAGGAGCAGGGCTTGATGTGCCGTCTTGCACCCTGGAATAACTCGGGAACGGAAGATATCTTGTCACCCTCATCATTAGTTTTCGTTAAACACTGTCATCAATCTACCGTCCACTGTTTTCTGGGTTCCTTGCAGACTGCGGTCTGTTTTAAATGTAACATTCTCTTTAGTTCAAGGAACCTAGTACTTCTGTTTGTGGAGAGAGACAGTGAACTTTGTTGGGAGGAAACTCTTTAACGTTTAAATTTAACTCGTATCGCTGCAAAATTCTCGCTATTGAATCCTAGTATAGTTGTAGCTTTGTTGAGCTTCGGCCTATTTGTATTCGGAGACCTTTAAGTCACAACTGACACTGGTGCGTACTATGTGAGGTTACTTCTGATCGCCACATTAGAACTATTGGTAAATTGAACATTGAAATTTACAATTCTCGTTATTTTCCTTCCCTGAAAATTTAGAGATTTGGTTCAGGCATTGAAAAATCTCAATATCGTATTTATCTTCGACTCCGATTTGAAATTTCTCTGTTCTATGAGACGTGAATTTTGAAAATCGTGTGAAAATCTCTGTTGCATCTCAAACATCTCAAATGGCACTCGGATCTCTGTTCTATGATACATGAACTTAAATTATGACAGGCAAATCCCTATTCTTTGATACATGAATTTAAAATATGGCGTGCAAATCTCTGTTTTATGATACTTGAGTTTGAAAATGATTCCCAAACCTAACATTGGGGTTAAGCTGAAATTAATAAAAAATTTCCACAAGTATTGCATGATCTTGTACAAACAACCCACAATTGTCAAAAACATTCGAAATCTATTACTTTAATTTTAAAAAATGCTCGGATGCTAACTCACACCAGGCATAACAGTTGTACAAGCTACACTGCCTATGATAGTAACGGAATTTTGAAAGAAAATAAAACAGAAAACAAAAACACTTTATTACCAATTAAGACACAGGTCATTAGTTTTTAAAATTTCTTAACTTTAATATCCTTAGTTCATAAACACATATGGGCGTCACAATACCCATGTTAATTGTTAAACAAAAATAATTGAGAGAAAAACACAAAATACCCTTTAATAGTATGTCAGTTTGCCTCTGCGTCACTGAATGCAGCTGCTTCGGCGATTATTTCTGCAGCTGTCACAGCAGCAGGAATTGCAAAAGTAGTACAGCTATATCGGTTGGTGAATGAGCAGCAATACAAGCAGCAGATGCTGTAATAATCTCAACCAAAGGAACAGCAATAGAATAATTGACAATAGAAGCGACAAATACAGTAACAATCATGTGAGCGACAACTGCAGTAGAAACGGCGCCAACAGCCACAGAAGAAGCAGCTGCAACTGCGCCATTGGGATAAGCAACAATAGAAACACAAGAAAGGCAGCGATAAGTACAACATTAACAATAGAATATGACAAGTACAGGATAGGTACAGCATTGAAACGGTACTGGACACAGTACAAGAACTTTAGAAACACAGAATATCAGTTAGAACACCAACAAGAGCACTCAGTGACAATATTACTCCTCACACACATACGCACACACAAAACGCACACACATACGCACACACACACACGCACACACAACGCACACACACACTCACGCAGCACGCACACATACTCACACAGGCACCATTTGCAGCGGCCGCCTGCTTTATTTAGCGCCAGTAAGCGGCCAAAAAACATCAGCATCGCCGTAAACAGCGATTCATTTGCAAAAATTCCCATTACAGCTGGCCACACTCGCCCAGGCTGCCCAAAATTAAAGCACTCGCCGGTGCTTTAACAACTCCAACCTTCGCCGCCACTCTATGGAGTCGCGCGAGTCGTTATGTGCGTGTGGTGCTGTATGTTGACAGTAATTGCGATGGTGGTGGTGACTGATGTGTTCACAGTTGATGGCATGGTTGTGGTGAGCTATTTCTTTCCAGTAGATGATGATGTGTTGTGGTGCTTGTGTCTGCAGTAGATGATGTGGTGCTGTGTGTTGACAGTAATTGCGATGGTGGTGGTGACTGATGTGTTCACAGTTGATGGCATGGTTGTGGTGAGCTATTTCTTTACAGTAGATGATGTGTTGTGGTGCTTGTGTCTGCAGTAGATGATGTGGTGCTGTGGTGTGTTGACAGTAATTGTCATGGTAGTGGTGACTGATGTGTTTACAGTAGATGGTATGGTAGTGGTGACTGATGTGTTTACAGTAGATGGTGTGGCAGTGGTGACTTATGTGTTTACAGTAGATGGTGTGGCAGTGGTGACTGATGTGTTCACAGTACCTTGAAAACGTTTATTTTATTTCCGGTGCATCCACGCACGCACAATCATGATTTATTGAAGCTACTGATGTTAGGTCATAAAACGGTTGCACTCTCACCAACACGCACTTTCACGCTTCAACAAAATCGCACACGAATTGTAAATAGTTGAAATTATTCATACAAAGCAGCAGAAAAATTTCAATCTCATCAACACTGATACTTCCTCTCTCTCCAGCACCGCCACACACAAATCATGAATAGTTACAACTATTCATACAAAGTAACAGAAAAATTGACTATCACCAACAACGATACTTCCTCTCTCCAGCACCGCCCCACACAAATCACGTCCATACGAACGTTGAGGACGTCGGAAAGGAGCGCAAAAGTTCGTCAGGCAGAAGAACCTACAAACGAGCGTATAAAGGCACTCGCTGGCCGGCCTACAGACGGTAGCTCACTTACCTGGTCCAATGGAAACTTGCTTTCTTACACTCGCATGAACGATGTGTCCAATTGCATTGTGGGAGCGTTCTAAAGGCCCAGACGGCTACTTCCGACTCGCTTGCTTCCTCACGCACAATCTCCGTGGTTTATTTCTACGATGCGGGACTTTCTTGTAACTCGGTCTGAAGTATCGTAGAAATTTAGACGTTTCTACAATATGGAAACTTTCTCGTAACTCAGATCGTATTAATCTGAGAAATGCGACTCTCTTGATTGTTCTTGCCGTGAAAATCTGAAGTGATGGCTTTCATGTGAGAATACTTGCATTGGTTTGTTGATGTTTCTGTGGTTGATGAAAAACTCATGTCAGTCATTATTACGCCTTCAACAAGAATGCTAGCTACGTTTTTACTCGTAAATCAGTACCTTGACGCTCGCACGAAATGTTTTTCTAGGTACACCATTTCATTTCAGTGTATCTTTCATACATTCTGCTGAAGGTGGAGAAACTTCATCTAATAAAAGATATGTTGTTGACCTTCATATTCCTATAATTCGTAATTAGCTCGTGTAACAAGAGTCTTTCTTTTAGATTTCAACGAACAAATCCTCTCACCGTTTCAAAGTTAATTTCGACGGATTTAATGTGCATAAACTAAAAAACTCAATAATATGACTTGGTAGAGTTATTTTCGAATAATGTTTACGATATTTTTTCGATGTGGCATTAAACAGCTAGCTGTGTGTCGCACGAGCAGCCTCTGTCATGCTTCTTTCAGAGTTGCGAGATTGGTCTTTTTTCTTAATACTTTTAAGCTTATCGAGCATTTAAAAAAAAACTAAATTCTTCAATTTCCATTACTAAAATTTTAAATTTTCGAGCATTTTCACAAAAATTTATTTATAAAATACACTCAGCATGTTGTGGTTTTGCTTGATTTTCAAATACTGAGTGGTCTCTATAATAGAAATTTCAAACAACAGTCAAAGAGTCAAAAAAACAACACTGGCTTGCACGTATTTTTGCAGGGCTCGTTGAGATCACGGAAAATTTTTTCAACATCGGAAATTTCGTTGTCGCGTGATGGATAAATGTTCATATCAAGATTTTCACAGTCGGAATGTCGCGCTGGACAGAGTATTTCCAATCTGAACTTGAATTTATATTTTTAGGTTACTCAATTCACAATTGCACACGATCGTGTGATTTTCAATTATACGGCATAGAAGAAACGCATTCTATGAAATGCTGGTTTGGAGAATACATAAACGAACTGGGTTCCCTCATGTTAAATTTAGGAATTTTTGCTTGAAAATTTTTAGAATTTTTGAATGAAAACAGTGCTCAATACCTCAAGGTTTGCAACTGAGTCTATCCGTCGTGATGCAACAGCCTTAGTAAAATATACTAATATTTTTCCGAGTTTTCACTTCAGCAAACGCATTTTTTGCCTCGATATAAATATTATTTTATGTCAATTTCGTGAAACTCGCATGAAGGAAGCGTTGCGCGCTTCAAAATCATCCAAGAGTTTTGAAAGCCTGAAAATGATTATTGTGTGGAACACGAAATATTCTTCCATCAAACAGGAAAGACTTGGACAAACAAAAGCCTCAATTTTTTCCAATTGCAACAATATTTCTTTGGAACTTACGGAGCTAAGTTTATGTATTTGAGATAATTAATTTAAACCTTCGAGTACAATTCGAAAACTGAAATTGGTAAATCTTTGCTCCAATGTCTACAATTTTAGCAATTAATTTTGCTTATTAGTAAATTAAACATTGTTTTCAATTTTAGCAATTTTTCGCTAAGAATTGACCTATCCCAAATATAATATTTTAGCAATTATTATGATGTCAGGAAAATATGCGGGCTTGCATAACTCCAAAATAGAACCTTTTTAGTGATGGCTTATTAAGTTCAGTTCTATCACATGAACTAAAAATACAAGGAAGCACTTTGATTCCAGCTTAACTCTCCAAAACAAACAGCTGTTGTACGTTGGAAGTAATTTTTAAATCATGACGGAGCCTTTACTCTTCAAAATAAATAGCTGAAGTACATTAAATTTTATTTCCAAATCGCAGCCCTAGCTTTACTCATTGAGACAAGAAGCTGTAATACATTTAAAGTAATTTCCAAAAATCGAGGTTAGCTTTACTTCCTTAAGCAAAAATCGGGAGTACTTTGCAAGCAATTTTTAAATCACGAGGTTAGCCTCACTCACTAAAGTAAAAAGCTGTTATACACTTCAGTCAATTCCTAAATAGCAAAGCTTGCAACGACTTTCTAAAACAAAAACCCGTAGTACACTACAAGTAATATCTAAATTACGAGGAAAATAAGCGGTAGTAGCCGATTACCACAACATCGAAACAAGAGTCTTCCACTCCAAGACGCGCGAGTTTCATAGGCCATAAAGATTAGAGGCAGCTTAAGACCACGTGCTTCAGCCCTGAGAATAGCACAAAGCAGCGGCCGCGCTGAAGACCGGCGCTGCGTGAATGCCGGCCACAATGCAGAGCTGCTGGAATCGCTCGCACCTTTGTCAGACCAATAAGGTAATGCCCTTAGAAATGACTTTCGTAAAATAACATTCATTCACCAGGAAATGGATATGAGTGCAGTGGTTGACCGGGTTCTGATGCGGAAACTAGGCGCTCTACTCAGTGAAGTGGGTCTACTTCTCTTCAGAGAGCAGATCTACTGCTCAGCAAAGCTAATCTACTGCTCAGCGAAGTAGATCTTCTGCTCAGCGAATGGGATCTATCACTCAGCGAAGCAGATCTTCTGCTCAGCGAATAGGATCTAAAACTCAGCGAAGCAGATCTACTGCTCAGAGAAGAGGATCTATAACTCAGCGAAGCTGATCTACTAATCAGCGAAGTGCACTACTACTCAGCGAAGAAGATCTACTGCTTACAGAGTAGATCTACTTCTCAGCGAAGAAGATCTACGACCCAGAGAGCAGACCTACAACTCAGAGAACAGATCTACCATCTGCTTCGTGAAGCAGATCTTCAAACATCAAATTAGAATTAGTAAAACGTGAGGCGGACTAGATGTAAGAAACTGGATAAATTAATGCTGTATTTATGGTTACTGTCGAGGTTTGGGGAAAACTTTGTATTTTGTATTCACGCTAACTCACCATTGTTCATGCGTGCTGAAAATTGTAATTTCTAGAACAATGGAAATGCAGCGTTTAAGATTAATGTGCACTGTGAGGCAGCCAACATGGGGAGAAAAAACGTTTCTAAATGTTCTTCCAACCAATTTGTAAGATGAGTTCTCCATGAAACGGGCCTGCGTAGTAAAACGTGTTCACAACACAGCAAGTAAGGATGTTAAATTCTGCCTGTCGTCATTGCAAAAAGCACGGGGCTGCATTTTGCCCTATGTTACGTAATGATAAAAGCAGAGTGTGAACGGTAGCGACCATCCGAACTAGCAAACATGACTATTTGAGTTCTATTTGCATGTACATAAAGAAAGGTAGATACGTATAGAGTTGGGTGCAAAACAAGGAAGCGAAATCAGTGACAAATATTTCAATTTTATAAATTTTAATCGTTGCGAAATAATTGTGGTTTCACTTACCATTTGTTTCAGTTTGAGAGGCATTACTGTATTTATTATATACTGCATATTTGTGTAATAATTCTTTCCTAGTTTTATTCAAATACTCTAGTGGAACGTACAAATTACAGCAGAAATCAATAGTTCACGAACTGAATTGTGTGTAAAAGCGTCAAACTCTGGTCCAACATTCGTGAATTGTATTTTCTGTTAATAAAAACAGTTCCCAAATCAGTTTCTCTAATTTCAAGCAATTTATAGTACAAATTCCCCCACTGCAACGCCCAGTACCAACATTTTCACTTTTGATTATTACTTCGTGAGCTACGTCTACAGTTTTTACACCCGTCAAGAATATGTACTACCAGTGAGTGAAATTGTCTTCACACTTTTTACACGCGTCAAAACTATTATCAATGCACGAAATTTTCTTCACATTTTTTTCACGCGTCTATAGTATGTCCAGTGAGTGCGTGAAATTCTTCTCACTTTGCACACGCGTCAAAAATATAATCAGTCCGCAAAATTTTCTACAATCAGTGCATGAAAATTTCCCCAGATTGTATGAACGGATATTCCCTCAAGTTTCTGAAGACTTCACATATTCTAATTAATCTGCGTAGAGTGACATGGCGACAGCTCCGACCCTGCGCGCTCGGACCCTCCCTGTGAGACCCTGAGCCATCCATCAGCCATCATCAGCGATGCTCCTAAGCTAAATACAATTTGATTATTGAAGCGCACAATCAATTAGAAGCGCGGTTCATGGCAACCAAAGGAGGCTCTTGGTGGACCCAGCAGCAGCGGGAATTTTCCCTGTCTCTTCATTTTGTAGGAAAAAATGAAGACTTTTTATCTGAAGAAGGGTGGCCAGAGGGGAATTTTTCAGGGAAATTACTTAAAATGGGTCTTAATACGCGAATTATTTCATGGGAAAAGTTTTTTTCGTGGATTTAGGGTATTTAAGAGTGAATCTACTTGTCCTGATTTCAAGCGTATGAAAATTCGAAGAAGGATCTCTATCTTACTACCTACACGCTTGATATATTGTAGATGCATGGCCCTCAACTTCTGTAGTAAATCACGTGTATAAAACAGCGTCAGAACCTCCTGAGTAATAAGAGTTGATCTATCGAGGTACTGTCTATTACCCAATTTCTAAACACCGTTGATGTCAGGAGAGCAGGTAATGAAATCACCGCTGAAGGTGAATGTACCCTTCAGAAAGTAGATGAGATTGATGGGCGTTAAAGGCGGAGAGCGTTGAGCTCTGGGGGAGGCAGCGTGACACGCTGGAACAAAACTGGAGCGAGAGGCACATACTGGAGCAAGACTGGAGCTACAGCGTGACAGACTGGAGCAAGACTGAAGCAACAGCGTGACATACTGGAGCAAGACTGGAGCAACAGCGTGATATACTGGAGCAAGACTGGAACAACAGCGTGACAGACTGGAGCAAGACTGGAGCAACAGCGTAACATACTGGAGCAAGACTGGAGCAAAAGCGTGACATACTGGAGCAAGACTGGAGCAACAGCGTGATATACTGGAGCAAGACTGGAGCAACAGCGTGACATACTGGAGCAAGACTGGAGCAACAGCGTGACATACTGGAGCAAGACTGGAGCAACAGCGTGACATACTGGAGCAAGACTGGAGCAACAGCGTGACATAATGGAGCAAGACTGGACCAAC